>JZKD02S1612046.1:530106-555069 GCA_000966675.3 Picea glauca
GGTGGACACTTTGAAGAATGTTGCAGATTCATTAACAAAATCTGTGAGCACTGAGAAGTTCTCTTGGTGTAGAGGATCCATGGGCATTGATGCCTTGGATTGTTGACTATGTAACTCTGTAATCCCTTGTGTGCAAAGAAAACAACAAATGGGAGAATGTTGGGTATGTGTTATATTCTTTGCATGAGTAGTAGTGTCTAAGCATATGCGTCGGGCACGCAGGGGGGTTAGAGGAGGGTGGAGCCCCCCGTGCGGGGGTTCGGGGGCAGCGCCCTCAAAAAAAAAATTTGCACTAGGATGACATATTTCTGGAACCACATGATATTTAGGTGGTTTTTCGGCACATGGTTTTTTTCCGATGGTTTTCTATTTTCGGTTAAGGAATTAGGGTTTTGGACTAATCCAAGTCATTGGGTTAGGGTTTTGGATGCCGCTAGCTCCTATATGTATATTGTATTGTAAACAATGTAACACAATGTATGAATATAATATATGTTGGTTTTCCCGGTTTGGGTTTCCAAGTGAAAAATCTCTATGTAATGTTTGCATTTTCCATTGTATATTTTCTATTCTTTTCTGAATATCTATTTATAGTAGACATTGTACAAGATTAGAATTTACAAGATAGGCATGGGAGGTCAGTACCAGTATATGTAGTCTTTTAGAAAGGATTACAATTTTTACTGAATATTTGCAAAGAGATTTGGAGAATTATCAAGCTGATTATCAAAATGAGTTAAATAATTTTGTAGCGGGAGTCACTAGTATGATTGACTATCAAAGAAACCAGAAAAGGATACCCTAAAAAAAAAGAATAAATAAAATAAAGGCAAGTTGGGAAGCACGAATAAATGTGCTATAAGATGCAACAGATGCTTGCAAAAAGATCAATGGAAGAAGAGGAGATGCTACTTTAAAAGAACTTGTTGTTGTTAAAGAAATGAAGGGCCCACATTTTTTTAGGAATTCAACCATCATCACCAAAGAAGATCTTGATAGTGAGTTAGCCACAATAAAAACCTCATTGGCTAATGACTTCGATAGTCTTGGGGATTTCACTAATGAGGAATTGAAATGGTGGCTTAGAACATTTGTTAATGATAATGAAGACCACTTCTCAGTCATCAACCAAGTCCATCCCGAATGCAAAGAAGTGGAGGAGGATATTTTCTCTCTTCTAGTTAAACAAGAAATAACCATTGAGCTAATCAAAGACTTTATTTATGACTAGATCAAGAACGCCTTGGAAAATATTGTCAACCTAGAATAAGCACAAGAGACAGTTCAACAACAGTATGACGAAAAAACTCTTATAAATCCATATGCATACCTACAACAGAAAAACTAGAACAACAGAACACTTCCTTCTTAGTAAGTAGTCAAGCAAGCATTGCATATGATTTTTCTCTTTTTCTCTTTCATCACTTGGTAATGCCCCAAAATTGCTTGTTCTATGTTTTTTCAAAACCTAACACCCATTTCTAACTATATTTCTTTCTTTTTTCCAGGTATTTATCCTATTTTATGGTTTGCAGGAGCCTCATTCCCAGTCCATTTGCACAAACAATTTCACCTTTTATAGACCTTATTTAAAAGGAAATTGTATATTTTTTGAGCTTTCCGAAGAACTGTTTTGTCATTTACAGATATTATTGAAAATACAATTGTATATTTTTTGACCTTGCTAAGGTACTGTTTTGGCATACATAGCTTTTGATTTATTAGACTTTTACTTTCAGACAGAATTTTCAAGCCCGTGTTCACTCTCTATCTTTTTTCAATGAAATATCATGTTCTATGCATATGTAGCCAATGAATTTCATTCCACCAAATGATGTTTTGACCTCTATGCTATGATTATTATATTTGGTATCATATTGTAAAAACTCAATAAAATAGTGCCTATTCCTTTGTCAGACCTTTCTTTCCTTGTTTTTGTTAACTTAATCAACATGATCCATTATTAGGTATTTTTTTAATTACGAACACGATCATAATTTATGGTTCTAGATTCAAAGTATTTATCATTTTTCAATGAAATATCTTGTTCTATGCATACGTATCCATTGAATTTTATTCCACAAAATGATATTTCTGTGTCTAAGCTATGATTAGCCAATTATGTATCATATTGTAAAAACTAAATAACATAGTTCCAGGTCCTTTCTCAGGCCTTTCTTTCCTTGTCTATGCTTACTTAACCAAGTTGCTCCATTATCAAGTTTTGTTTTAATTATGATCATGATCAGAATTTATGGTTCTGGATTTAATTGATTTAAGTTTGAATTTTCAGAATTGCTCTGCTTTTGGACTATCCATCTATTTAGTTGTCTTCAGATGGTATTCTCTGAGATTTGGTTAAAGAAGCAGGAGTAACGGTAACCATTTTGTGATATCCTATTATCAATTTAAATGTTGTGCATAAGGAACCTCTATTGTTCGGGGAAGTCTACCCTATTTTATTTTCACAAAACCTAAGTTGCACACACTTTAAATTATTTCCCTCACATCGTAACATCCACACAATTTACATTGGTCTCTCCATAGCTTCACTTCGATACATGTTACATTGCTTCCTCTGCTTCTTTACCTTCAAATACTTCCTTTTTCTAAGTTCTATGCCAGATGTTTTTAGTTGTTTTTTATAATAAACATTGTTACTTGAAATAAATTTAACTCTATAATATTTTCTAAGTTAAACATATGCACAAAAGAAATTTGTTCACATTATATACCTATTTTTTATAATAAACATTTTCACTTAAAATAAATACAAGTATCGAGAATTAGTGTTGGAAACTTAGACAATGAGATTGTCATAAATCATTCAGTTATAAAAAAAATGACATCGCTGGTCAGAATTCATGCTATGTAACTATTGAAATATGAAGTTGCAAAGTGTGAGAATGCAAGAGGATGGGCAATATGAATCATCGACACATGGGTTCAAATTCAATTATGTTCGTTGTGAGGCACATATGCTTGTGCAGACGATATGTGTGTGTCGAATATATATCTCTGTCGAACAATTTAACTCTGACAATATGTGTGAGCTGAAGATATAACACTTCACTTATTTACTAAGTTTTCTTCGACATTGAACAATTTACCTTCTTTCCTATTTTTTTACAAAGTTTTATGCAAAATATTTTCGTTACAAAGACTTCAAAATGTTTAAAAATGAAATTTCCATAAATGAGTCGATTATCAAGCAAATTACATTGCTAGTCAGAATCTGTGCAATGGAACTATTGGAATTGTGGAGTTGCGAAGTGTGGGAGTATGCAAGGATGACTGTTATGAATTATCTGCACAAGGGTTCGACTAGGGCTTGCCTGTGTGGAGGATATGCTTGTGCAAATGAGTGAAAGATATATTTGTGGGGACGATGTCTCTATTCCCAACAAATATATGTGCAGTAGATATATATGTTTAACAACATTTTTTTAGTTAATCATATGCATAAAAGCATTTTTTGAACTATTAAAAGTGCAGAGTTGTGAAGTGCAGGAGTGTGGGAGGATGAGTGTATCAATTATCCACATAAGGCTTCAAATTATACTAAGTCTTGGCTATGCAGGGGATATTCATGTGCATATGTGCAGGGGATATGCCTTTCTTTCTACAATTCTAACGTGTGGATACTTTGCATTAGTTCTTGCCAATCCTAATCTCCAAACACTTTACATTGTTTCCCACATATGCTAACCTCCCCATTGAACATTTTAGTTATTTACATTGCTTCTTGCATATTCCAACCTTTGCATTCAACAATTCACTTATTAATTTACTATTTTTTATGCCACAATGAAAATTTTACCTCTTTTCTTATTTTTAGAAAGTTTTATGCATAATGTTTTCACTGCAAAAACTTTACATTGCTTCCCACATATTCTAGCCTCCCCGTTCAACATTTCACTTATTTACTAATGTGAAGTGAGGACGTGTAGAGGATATTTTTGTACAGAGAAGAGTGCACAGTGCCTAGATATCATCATAGAAAAAAACCCCACATAACTTGAGTTCATTATCATGCAAATTACATCACTTTTCAGAATCTGTATTGAAGATATACTTGTAATGAATGTGTGTGTGTGTGTGTGTGTGTGTGGAAATATATTTTAACTTGAGCATATGCATAGAATCATTTTGTTCACTTTATATACATATTTTTTAATATATGTATATACGTATAAGCATTGAGATATCTAAAAAGTTAAAATACTTTTGACTTAATGTTTCTTGGACTGATATTCAATGTAACATCAAGGCTATCTTATCTATTCTGCCAACAACTCTACCCTCTTTGCTTCCCAAAATCTTAACGTGCAGATACTTTGCATTGGTTGGTGCTCATTCTAGCCTCCAAATACTTTACATTGCTTTGTGCATATGCTAATGTCTCCATTGAACATTTTAGTTACTTGCATTGTTTCCTGCATATGCTAACCTCTGCATTGAACACTTCATTATTTTGCTAACTTTTACTCTACATTAAATGCATTGAACAAAGTTTCATGTTAAATAGTTACACTACAAATACTTTGCATTGCTTCCCACATATGCTAGTGTCCCCATTGAGCATTTGTCTTATTTACTAAGTTTGATCCACATTGAACACTAAATCTTGCTACTTGTTTCTACTTTATTCTTATCATTGTCTTATTTTCATAAACTATAATACTATTCTTCTTTATTTTATGAATTATCCTTTGGAAAATATTTTTCATTGCCTATGCATTTATCTATATTAATTCACATTGTTCAACATATATTTTGCAACTACCTCGGTTGGGACTGCAGTGCCATGCAACCCTTGTTCGTCGAGATTTTTTTTGATTGGTGTTGTACTATTTTCAAAAGAAACAACACAACTTATTTATAAGTGTCTAGTGCTTCAAACTTGGAAATATGTATCAAATTAAAAAGCACTTAAAAAAAAATAGAGAAAAAGTGTCAAAAAATAGACCATGGATTTTAAAGTAGTACCAAGTTTTTGAAAAACTTAATCATGGTTGGTGAAGAGAGGCTTGTGCAGAGATTTTTTTACCAAGGAAAAGATTAAAGTTAGAAATATATCATCATAAACATATACAAATTTGTAGAAAAGAATTTTAAAGTATGTAGATTCATTTTCTATTTCTCAATAAATTTTGTTCAATTTGTTTTACAATTTCCTTGTAATATTGTTTTTTTCCCCTACATATTTACAAAATCATACTCATTTTAACAAAATGGAATATTTAAGAGGGCATTGAGTTATAGAAATAAATAAAACTTATCTTCAATGTTGTAAAACTTATCTTCTATGTTGCTTCTCTTAATTTTATTCGTTTAGGTTTTCTTCTCCCTTAATGTTATTTGTTTTTTCAAGGTTTATGTTAAGAACCAAATATCAAAATAGCATAAAAACCTCAGAATAATTACTCCACGCCTTAACAAAGAGATAATTTCAAATAATAAGCCTCTTTGATGGGGAAACCTCTTTATACATCACAAGAATTCACAAAACAAGATTATTCCAAATGAAAAGGTCTCCTTGGTATATATAGGAGACTAGGAGGTACAATTACAACTAATGGACCCAAGCCAACATAAATAAAATAATAATACTAATGTAATATGCCCAAATTAAGGGGTAATGTGCCACGATTTAGGGTTTAACATGCCCCTCCCCTTAAGACAAGTGTTGTCCTCAATGCTTGAGTTGTTCTAGATGCTTATGTATAAAAGAATCATCTTCCCACACAAAATCTTTAGTAGGTAGTTTCTTCCACTTAATGAGATACTCTGAAATTGATCTATTCCTCAGTTAGAAAATTCTTGTTTCAGTGATAGCTTCAGGATCCAATATGATTTTTCCTTCCTTTTCAAGTTCTAGCAATATAGTTTGAACTGGGATCTTGTCACCTATAACCTTCTTTAAGCATGAAACATGGAAAATTGGGTGTACTCATGAAGATGCAGGAAGCTCCAATTTGTATTCCATAGTACCAATATTTTGCAACACCTTATAAGGTCCATAATACTTCGATGATAATTTATTATCCTTCTTATCTTGCTTGAGGGGCATCCATTTTTATGGTTGTAGTCTTAAAAATACCCAATCCCCTACTTCAAAACTTCTTTCACTACGATGTTGATTTGCTTGTTGTTTCATGCGATTATGTGCCATGGTAAGGTTGTCCTTTAAGAATTGGAGAATGTGTTGTTGATGCTCGATGTAATCTTCCACTGCTTGAGCCTTAGATTTTTATTTTAGAGAAGAAGTTGTGGATGGTGGGTAGTATCCATAAAGCGCCATAAATGGTGTCATTTTTGTTGCAGTATGAAAGGAAGTGTTATACCATCATTCTGCCAAGGGTGACCACTTGAACCATTGTGTTTGTTTATCAGATACAAAGCAACGAAGGTAGCCTTCTAGACATTTGTTCACTATATTTGTTTGTACATCAAATTGAGGATGATAAGATGAGCTATGAACCAATTGAGTACCCAAACAAGAAAATAATTATGTCCAAAAAAGTCCAGTGAAGATGGGATCTATGTCACTTACAATAATATTTGGGCTTCCATGTAGCTTTTGAACTGTCTCCATGAATGCGGTAGCAACTATAATGGATTTGAAAGGATGAGAGAGTGCACAAAAGTGTGTGTACTTGGTAATTCTATCAACAATCACCATGATGACACTCTTTCCTTCAGAATTTGGTAACCCTGTGATGAAATTTATGGAATCTCCTCCTAGTGATGACTTGGAATGGCTAATGGTTGTAAAATACCTGGGTCTTAATTGTTTCCACCTTATTTTGTTGGAAAACCAAAAATTCTTCCACTAACCTTTAAACAACAATTTTAAGGCCATCCCAAAAAAAATATCTCTTGACCCTGTGATAGGTTTTCAAAAATCCCGAGTGACCTCCTACCAAATAAGTGTGCAATTCCAAAAGTACCTTTTTTTTGAGTTGGGAATTATTACATAAATATAAGCAATATTTTTACCATAACGAATCATTTTTCCATGTAAATGTATCATATGCACTAGAATCCTACTACAACCTTTGAATGAGATTCCACACTTCTTCGTCATTCTTCAATTCATCCCTTGCTTCTGTTATCCAATCAGGTTGGATGATAGAGATAGCACAAAGAAATTCCTCAACATCTGTATCATTTCTTGAGAGTGCATCTGCCACAACACTTTTCTTCCCTTTTTTGTAGATGATTTCAAAGTCATAACCCAACATCTTGGTCACCCATTTGTGTTGCTCTTCTGAAGATAGTCTTTGTGCCAAGAAGTATTTAAGACTGTCATGATTTTTTTTTACCTTGAAGTGCCTACCTATTAGGTGAGGGCACCATTTCTTCAATTAATGTGGTATTTCCATTATTTCCTTCTCATAAATGGGCTTGTGTAAGTCCTTTTCCTTGAGTGGTTAACTTTCAAAAGAAAGGGGCCTCCCTTCTTGCATTATAACAACACCAACGCCATTTCTAGAGGCATCACATTCCACAATAAAGGTTTTTGTGAAGTATGGTATGGTCAAGACATGAGTTTTGCACATCGTCTCTTTAAGTTTTTCAAAATCTTGAGTTTCCTCTAGAGTCCATGAAAATGCATCCTTCTTAGTTAATGCAGTTAAAGGTGTTTCTATTCTTCCATAGTTCCGAACAAACTTGCAGTAGTAACCTGTCAAACACAAAAATCCTCTAAGATTATTCAATGTTTTGGAAATCATCTAGTCCATAATGGCTTTAATATTGTTAGGTTCTACCTTGGCACCTTCATGAGATACAATATGACCCAAATACTCTACCTCATTCACCCCAAGGAAACATTTGGACAGTTTGGCATATATTTTTTTCTCCTTTAGTAGTTGTAGCACCCTGTCAACATGTCAAACATGATCTTCCCAACACTTTCTATAGATTAGTATATCATAAAAAAATACTAACACAAATGTTTGAAGGAAGGGCTTGAAAATGGAATTCATCAACCCTTGGAATGTGGAAGGTGCATTCGTAAGGCCAAAAGGCATGACCAAAAATTCATAATGGCCTTCATGATTTCTAAATGTTTTTTTTGGGATATCTTCTTCTTTCATTCTAATTTGATGATACCCTAAATGGAGATCCAACTTTGTGAAGTAGATTTCTCCATGTAGTTCATCTAACAATTCATCAATGACGGGAATGTGAAACTTGTCTTTAATGGTGATCTTGTTGATCTCTTTATAATATAGACACATGCGCCATGAGCCCTCTTTATTGAGTACCATTACCACCGATGCAGAGTAAGAACTTTGGCTAGGTCTAATAATGCCAACCTCTAACATTTCTTCAACCATACACTCAATTTCACTCTTTTAGGCATAAGGGTATCTGTAAGGCCTGATTTTAGGAGGAACACTCCCAGGAATTAAGTGAATGGCATAATCATGATCTCGAGTGGGTGGAAGACCTCTGGGAATATATTCAAATACTTTGGAATGCTTTTCAATGATCCCTTGGAGATATAGGTGAATAGATGTCTTAGATGTTTGAACATCTAGTGAGCATAGTTGTAAAATTACACCCGGATGCCCCTTTTTCAATAATTTTGTCATGCCATTAGATCTTACCACCTTACTGGGTTTCCCTATGATACCCCTTAACTCAAATTCATTTTATTCCAAAGGAAATTTCATGAAAATTTCTTGAAAATTAAAAGCCACTATTCCCAATGATTGTAACCATTAGACCCCTAGTACGACATCAACACCACCCATGGGTATATAAATCATTGGACTATTCATTACAGATTCCCCCATAGTAATATTTATCTTATGGCATTTTCCCGAGAAATTGATAGTTCCTCCATTTACAATTATTACTTGGAAATATGGTGTTGGATATATAAAGCAATTGGGAGCTTTGACTAATTTACAATGAATGAAATTATGAGTACTCCCATAATTAATTAGCACTGTTACCTTTTTATTTTTGATATATCCTTCGATCTTGAGGGTTTGAGGACTGCTAAATCCAGCCAATGCATGACATGATATGGTGGGAGTCATCTCTTCAAAATAAATATACTATACATATTCATCTTGAGATGGTTCTTGTACTTGTTCTTGTTCTTCTTCCTCTTCACAATCTATGTAGACTAATTTCTTCTCACCACACTTATGTCCCTTACTGTACTTGATGTCACAATTAAAGAATAAAACTTTTTCTTTTATTTCCTCCAATTGTTGAGGTGTCAACCTTGTAGGGTTTAGAAGAAGGAACATTATTCTCTCGATAGATGTTAGGGGTGGTCCTTCTAGTATCCATATCCATATTTTTACTTTCAACATTTCTTGCTACCCTGAACGCATTCTCCAATGATTTGGGTTCCCAAAGGTGAACCTCATGTTGAATTCTATCCTTTAAAGTTGTTATGAAGACAACAAGCATGTTCTCATCTGGAATATCCATTACCTTTATATTCATTCTTTGGAAGTTCTCACCATTCTTCACAATTGAACCCTTTTGATTGAGATTTATCAATTGGTTGAAGAAGGTATTGCTCCTTGTATCCTCATAGTGTGCTATCATTTCTTCCGTGAAAATTGTCCAAGTTACAAGTGATTTGCGAGAACAAATCCATCGATACCACACAAACTGATTAGGTTCTAGATATAAAGATGCAATTTGTACCTTTTGTGTGTGAGGCACATCATGTAGATCAAAGAACTGCTCCATATGGAGTATCCATGTGATTGGATCCTTGCCATCAAACTTCCTCATATCAATCATAGGAAATTGGTTGTTCTTCAACCCAAAGCTAGAGTTTCTCCAGTCTTGATTCATCTTCCTTGTGTCCTCATCATGAATTTCATGGGATACATTGTCACATTAAGGTGGCCTCTCTATTTTCAAATTTTTCAACCCTTCCATGATATCTCCTTTTAATCCATCCATCTTAGTATCCATCATCGCTTCCATCTTAGCTTCAGTTGAATCCATCATCCTTTGTAGTTCATATTTTGTTACATCCTTCTTTTGTAAATCATCCATTTCCTTGCGAATTTCTTCACTTTCGTCAAGAATCTAAGTAGGACTGTCTGAGGGATTATTTGGTGTAGAAATTCCCTTTTTTGGTGGTGTGTTTTCCATGTATCACTGCACGATAGGAATTCCTAATTGGCTTAGGAAAAGGTCCTCACAAACAAGGGAGTGTCAAGTGATATAACTCTATGATATATGTGTGGGGTCCAATAATAGTACCCAGCCCAATATCTCAAGGAACTGAATAATGAGGCTTTACCATGCCATTAGCCATACTATCTGACTACCCAGGTACTAGAGAGTGATCTCCCCGAGTGTTGTTCTCGATGTACTATAGAAATAAGAAAACCAAATGGTTTAATCGGTTGGTCTCAAGGTTCTAGGGGTTCTCCTGATATACACCAGGTATGTGGGAGCTCAAATCCATAGTAGTTATTTCTAATGTGCAACTGTTCAAAAGGGGCCTTCCGATATACTCTAGGTACATGGAAGAACCACACTATCCCCAGGTTGTAGCACTGACAAGTAATGACAACTCCTACATTTAGAGATGCCAAAATACATTTGTACCTAAAAATACCTAATATTCTCCCAAATATATGTGATACTCCTTTTATCCCACTTTATTCCACTTTTTGAATCACCCCAATTGGATCTTCTAGTCAAAAGATATGCAAATTTCCAAAAAACAAATGCACCTTTTAAAACCCTGATTTGGAGATTGTTCTGCCAGCTGACCTTTCTTCTGGTGTAGCTATGAAATTTAGGCCCTTCAGAGTCTAAAATTTCGGCCCAAGGTAGCCTAATGTGTTTTCTTTCCAACCCCATAGGTTAGAACAATATTAGATTCTCCAAGTTAATTTTATGATAACTTTCCCAACATGTGATGATTTTTTTCCTTTTCAGGAGAGCGAACTTGTACGGCCTGTCGCATGTCACTGTCTTCACTTAAGAAATTGAAATTTGAACCAGTAAAATTTAGGTCCGTACCCTAACCAATGGAACATGTATCACTCAATTTGCAGGTATGTAGCTTTATCTATAACAGTTTTCTAAAGAACACTTGTTTTAGACTAAAATATGGACCAACCAAAAGCCCTAATTTCCTCATAGAATAAATTTCAGAGTAAAATGAATCAAGGGATGAAATTTTTACAAATTATATTTCACTATTCCTCCTTCCTACTGTAAAAATTTCAGAACTTGAAACAAAACCAAAAAAAATGGGTGTGAAAATTTCAAGAAGGCTTGTTTTAGATTAGTTTTAGGACTACTCAAAAACCCTAACTTGAGCAGAATGTATCACCAATCATATAACAAACCAAGATCTGAAATTTGGACCCACATTAGCTATATATTTCTCCTCTATTAAATATCCTGAAACCTTCCAGAAATAAAGTTGTAGTGAAAATTCCAAGAAGACTTGTTTTGAAGAAGCCAGTCCCAAGGATTGTCTATCTTTGAAACCAATGTTAAGAACCAAATATCAAAATAGCATAAAAACCTAAAAATAAGTACTCCAGACCTTAACAAAGAGAGAAATTCAGATAATAAGCCTTTTCGAGGTGGAAACGTCCTTATATATCACATGAATTCACCAAACAAGATGATTCCAAATGAAAAGGTCTCCTTGGTATATATAGGAGACTAGGAGGTACAATTACAATTAATGGACCCAAGCCGACATAAATAAAATAAAAATACTAATGTAATATGCCCCAATTAAGGGGTAATGTGCCACAATTTAGGGCTTAAAATTTTAGGCTTTTCGTCACTTTGGATTTTTGTTAACCTCAATGACCATTTCCATGTAAACAAAGCAATTGGTAATTGGAACTTAGTCACTATCTAAGATTTTGTATTCCAAACCCTCTATGTTATGAGTTTTTCTTCAAAATAGAATGTTGTGTCAGATAATGTTCATGGTACAAAAGTGGTAAAAAAAGGCATCGTATCTAAGTGGGCACACCTAAATATAGAAACACTATGGGAATACCTCGGTGCTCTACTAGTGGTAGGTGCACCGATGCATTTTTTCATTGTTGTTGCCCCTGTGTGTATAGACTATGTTGGTGCACCAATGAGTGTATAGAGTATTGGAGCATCCATTTTTTCCCAAGTTAAATGGATTATAATATTAATTTCTTTTAACTTTATGTATTCCACTTGCATAATCTCACTATGAAATAGGTAACCATGTGGTAGTTGTATATTTTAACCTTGTACAATATTTACTACAAACAGATTTTTAGTAAAAGAACAGAAATGATACAATGAAAAATTCAAACATTACACAGATATGTTTACAACGAAAACCAACATATTCTATATTCATTCATAGTTATACATTGTTTACAATACAATATACATATAGGATCCATCGACATCCAAAACCCTAACCCAATGACTTGGATTAGTCAACAACCCTAATTCCTTAACCAGAAATAGAAAACAATAGGAAAAAACCATGTGCTGAAAAACCTCTCAACAATGGACACAAAAATCAAGGCAACATGAAAAACGAGGAAAAAATGCGACATGTTTCCTGAGGAAAAAAAATTTCTTTGGGGCACTTCCCTCGAACCCCCATGTGGTGGGCTTTCACCCCCCATTAAATCCCCCTCGTGAAAAGAATATAACACATACCCAACATTCTCCCACTTGTTGTTTTCTTTGCATACATGGGTTACAGGGTGAAGTAGTCAACAATCCAAGGCAACAATGACCATGGATCCTCTACACCAAGAGAACTTCGTAGTGCTCACAGATTTTGTTAATGAATCTGCAACATTCTCCAAAGTGTCCACCTTCATAAAAAATACATTATTTTCTTCAACCATGTCTCTCACAAAGTGATATTGAATATCAATATGCTTTGTCTTTGAATGATAAGTTGGGTTCTTTGCCAGAAAAAATTGCACTCTCACTATCAAAATCTATCCTTAGAACTTGTTGTACCAATCCAATACCTTAACACAATCTTTGTAACCATACTACTTCCTTACTTGGATGAGTGGTTTCCATGTATTCATCTTCTGTAGTTGAAAGTGGCACTACAACCTGTCTTTTGCTCATCCAACTTATTGCTCCTCCAAACAGGTTAAATACATACCCACTTGTAGATCTCCTACGATCCAGATCTCCAGCCTAGTCTGCATCTATAAAGCCATGTATATCCAACACTCTGTCCAATCCCGATCTTCCTTGGTAGCACAATCCATAGCTAGCAGTGCCATGCAAATACTTGAAAACCATTTTTATTGCTTTCCAATGCTCCTTCCCTAGTTTTGACATATACCTGCTCAAAACTCCCACTGCATGTGCAATGTTTGGTCTAGTACAAACCATTGCATACATAAAACTGCCAACTGCACTCACATATGGAACATCGGACATGTCCTCCTCCTCTTTTCATGTCTTGGGACACTGATCCACAAATAACTTAACACCAACTGGAATAGGAACCTTGAACAGTTTACATTCCTGCATATTAAACCTCTGCAATATTGTCTCGACATATTTTCTCTGATTTAACCAAAGTTTCCTCTTTTCCGATCTCTTTTAATTTCCATGCCCAAAATGAAATTTGAAGCACTTAGATCCTTCATGTCAAATTTAGAGGACAACTAAGTTTTCACATCCTGGATAATCTCCTTGTTGTTTCCTATTAGCAACATGCCATCCACATACAAGACCAAATAAATCAAATGATCACCAATTAATTTAAAATACACAAAATGATCCTCTTTGCTTCTTGTGAAGCCAATTCCCAACATATAAGTATCTAATTTTTTATACCACATCCTTGGTTATTGTTCAAACCATACAGGGGCTTTTTCATCTTGCATACCAAATCCTTCTTTCCCTTCATAAGAAATCCTTCTTGTTGCTTGTAGGAATGTTGTCTTCACATCCATATGTTCTACTTCAAAATAAAATGCACCAGCAACAGAAAACAAAAATATTATAGAGGTTAACTTGGCAACATGAGAAAAAATCTCACCAAAATCAATTTCCTCAACCTAGGAATAACCCTTTGCTACTAATCGAGCTTTGTATTTCTCCACTTTTCCTTCTCCATTCAACTTCTTTTTAAATACCCATTTGTTGCCAATGGTATTTCTTCCAGTCGACAACTCCACTAGATCCCAAACCTCATTCTTATCCAAGGTTGTCATTTCTTCATCCATGGCATTTTTCTAGATATTTCCATTGTTTGAATCCACTGCCTCCCTGACAGTTCTAGGATCATCATCAGTAATAGAAAAAGAAAAATTTGAACATAAATAGGATGGAGTATACCTTTCCTATAGCCTTATTTATCTAACTGATCTCCTCGCCTCAATACTGGAGTATGAGGATCTTATTCTTCTTATTCATGTTCTTCTGTAGAGTCTGATTCATCATCCTTTAAATCAAACTCTATTTTCTCTAGTTCTTCCTTAATTAGTAGGAATTCATCTTTAACACCATCCTTCATTTCTCTAAATACCACATCTCGGCTATACACGACCTTCTTAGTTTATGGGTTCCAAATATTATAAATTTTGAGACCATATTTATATCCAATAAAGATACCCTTTTCATCCTTCTTATCTAGCTTACTCCTGCTTTCCTTTGGAGCATGAACATATGCATCACATCCAAATACATTGAGATGTGTGAGAGAAGGTTTCTTGCTAGTCCATACCTCTTGTGGAGTCTTTTCATCCAACGCTGATGAGGGTGATCTGTTGACCAGGTAACATGCGGTACCCACTGCCTCTGCCCGGAATTATTTCCCCAACTCGACACCACTAAGCATGCACCTTGCTTTTTCCATCAGCATCATTTTCATCCTTTCTGCAAATTCATTCTTCTGAGGTGTATATGGAGTATTCTTGTGCCTTTCTATACCACACTTCTTACAGAGTTCTTCAAATTCATTCTCGCATAACTCTCTGCCATTATCTATCCTCAACACCTTAATTTTTCTCTTTGTTTGATTCTCAACAAGAGCCTTGAACTCTTTAAACCTGTCAAATACTTCAGATTTCTTCCTAAGGAACTATATCCAAGTATTCCTCGAGAATTCATCTATAAATGAGACATATTACATAGATTTTCCCAATGATGGGACCGACACGGGTCCAAAAACATCACTGTGAACTAGCTGTAAAATTCCTTCTTCCCTCATTGCACCAGAGGGGAATCTTACCCGATTCGGCTTCCCATATACACAATGTTCACAGAAATTAAAATCCAGAGAGCACTTAGACATACCTTGAACCATACCTTTACCATGTAGTAGTCGAAGACCCTTCTCTCTAATATGCCCCAATCTTTGATGCCATAGAATAACCTTTTCTCCAGAGACTGTAGGAGTTCTTTCTTCTTCAACTCCAATATCAGGAACAATGGAACGATTACACCCATCACTAATAGTGTTTCCTTGCAGCTTATACAGAGTTCCAAACTGAACTCCCTTCAGCAACACCATTGCTCATCAAACCATCCTGCAAGTTTTTTTTTCAAATATTGCTTTTACCCTTCATCTTCCATTTCTCTTACACAAATCAAATTTCTGGCCAAACCTGGAATGTGCAGAACACCAAGGAGTGTTCTAATCCTTCCATCTATGAGCCTCAACTTGAATTTTCCTTGTCCCATGATTCTGGTTGTCGAATAATCACGTAAGAAAACATTACATCCATTGTACCTTTCATATTCGCAGAACCACTCCCCGTGGGGAGTGATATGAAAGGATGAACCATAGTCAACCAACCATGCCTCATGATCTTCATGTGTTCTTGAAGAAGCCAAGTACACATCCCCTCCTTATTCCTTGGAGGTCTTTTCTTCTGTAGAAGGAGATTCTTCATATCCCTTATTTTTCTCAACTTTGGATCTACATTTCTTCTTGTAGTGCCCTTCTTTTCCACATCTCCAACATACCTTTACAAACGTTCCAAGAGATTTAGATTTACCCTTAGACTTAGATCTATTTATTTCCTGGGAACATCCTCTTACAAATAATACGTATGTGCTTTGTCCTTCCATATTCTTTTGTCTCATATCCTCCGACAACAAGGATGAGACCACTTCATCAAACTTCAAGGCAGTTGTATTACTACCTATGGCCACAACCATACTATCCCATGGGTCTGGTAAAGAACACAGTAAACTAATAGATTTATCTTCATATGAAATTTTAATCTCAACAGATACTAACTAACTTACCAAAGTATTGAAGGTGTTCAAATGCTCTGCCACCGAGTCTCCATCTCTCATCCCCAAGTTATACAACTTCTTTCTCAGGAATAGTTTATTTAATAGGGATTTAGACTAATACAACTTCCCCAACTTATCCCATAAATCCTTAGTTATATATTCCTCTAACACATTTAGTAACACTGAATCTGAGAGACACAGTCAGATTGTCCTCTTTTCCTTCTGATCCAAATTTTTCCAGTCATCTGCTGAAGTTCCTGTAGGTGCATTACCTGGATCTACCACGATCCACTGATATTTGTCCACCAACAAATCTTCCATCTTAAGCTTCCACAACTCAAAACTTTTCCCATTAAACTTCTCGATCTCCATTTTCGAATTGCTCGCCATTTCTTTTCACTTGAAAAATCAATACCACAGATCTCCCACTGTAACAAGGCTTATCAGAGTCCCGAGCCAAACCCTTGACCACAAAGGCATCCCCCTGAAGCCAACAAAGCTCTGATACCAAATGTAGATTTTAACCTTGTACAATATTTACTGCAAACATATTTTCAATAAAAGAACATAAAAGATACAATGACAAATTCAAAAATTACACAAAGATTTTTCCCCTAGAAACGCAAACCGGGAAAACCAACATATTCTATATTCATTCATAGTGATACATTATTTACAATACAATATACATATGGGATCCAACAATTGTTGGCATGGGGGAAAACCCATGGTTCAATGCTCAAGAGCGCACCAACAAATCCCTAACTACTGGCCCTTTCGGCAACACTTGCGAAGCAGATGAAGTCTCACCCAAGGTAGAGGCAGGGGTGGTGGCAAGACTCAGGTGTCTGCAACCTTAGCTGGGACACAGATATGTGATTATATCATTTACAAAGCACTTATCATCAATCATTCATCAATATTAAATCCTTATTATACTTCGCAGACAACACAAAGCATCGTGGTGTACACTCAGATCTACAGTATTTCAGCACTTAACCATAGTAACCCAGATCAGATCTAGTAGATCAGCACTAAGCATCCTCATACACATCAAATCTAACAATCATATATATCTAATAAGCACAGAGAATAAATGGATATATCAAAGCACATAGCATAAGCAAAGATAAACACATTGAATCAAAGAACAGAGCATAACACGCATATTTACGTGGTTCAGCCCCACCCTGGGGCTATGTCCACAAGATCTTCTTCCTTATTATCGTCTTCAATCTGTTATAAGAACAAAGCCTCCAAAACCATTCTTCACATAGGACATAAGATCTACGCAGCTCGCTAGATCCTTCTTCCTTGTGT
Source organism: Picea glauca (assembly GCA_000966675.3). Taxonomy (NCBI): domain Eukaryota; kingdom Viridiplantae; phylum Streptophyta; class Pinopsida; order Pinales; family Pinaceae; genus Picea; species Picea glauca. The sequence continues at coordinate 547,672 of JZKD02S1612046.1, forward strand.
TACAACACTTAGCTTTCTATAGCAACCTCACAGTAACTTGCACTTAGCCTTGCAAGCCTTACACGGTTTACACAAAGAACTTATTTAACATCACATAGATGCACTACCAATTGCACTAAGCAATCACATCTACTACTTCTTACATTGCCTATCCTTCTATTTATACATTACAAAAGTGGGCCTAAGCGTGGGTAAACCCACAGACCGACATCCCTTTCCCATTACATTAACCCAAAACCCAAAAAGGACCCAAAAGGGGTCCTAGCTTCCGCAATTTCTGCTTTTCTTTGCACTTTGTCTTCGACAGGCTATCGAAGTCCCAAAAACCGTCAAATATGACCAAGTGTTCCTCAAAACTTGGTCAAGGGCCAACAGGCCCCCAACACTCACCCGTGTCTTGTCCCAAGTCACTCTATTCTGATCAATTTTGTCTCGAATGCCTCAAGTTTGGCTCAATCTGCTTCGACCTACTGCAGTGCGACAACCTCCTTCTTAGTGAAATCCTAGATCACTGCGTCGGTTACTAGTCCTTCCAGGTGTTGTTCTGTGGTGATGACAACCTATTCAAGCTCGACTTCGTGACTTTAAACTTCAGTGAATAGTTGGCATGCCTTTTCTTGGATTGGTTGAAGTCGTTGGGGGACTTCCATCGCTTTACTTTGTAGTGTGTGTACCTGTTGTTGGGAAGTGTATTGTTCTAGGAATCTCTTCATTCTTTTGACTGGGGTCAAGGCCTTCAGTTGCGTCTATAGCGTATCTACATGCTTCTTTTCATCTTGGAGTTGTGCCTCCAATGTCTGCAACTCTGGATTCTCTGCGAGGTTCTCATAAGTCTGGGTGGTTCTAGCACTCAACTGCTTGCATTCCAAGGAAAGGGTTTTTAATCGGCTAACTGCGGTGCGGGCAGTTGGCTCCCTTAGATCTCTTATTTCTTGAGGAGTCTCAGGCATGGTACGAAGTTCCAAATTTGCGATGTGTTGCTGAAGTTGTTGGATTACTTCTTCAAGTTGTGCCACCTACTATGGGACACGTTCTTCAATATTCACTTCTATGACCGTCATAGAGCAAAGTGTTTTGTGAACCCTTTCCTGCACTTCAAGTTGCTCTACTAGCAACTGGTCCTTTCTTTGCTATAACTGTGCTTTTTCATCATCCCACTTCTCTTGCAAGTCAATATTTTCCTGTTCTACCTTACTCTGTTGTTCTACAAGTGCGCTCTGTACTTGTGTCAAAGCTTGGGTGGCTTGTGTTGTAACTTCTTGAGCTCGTCGAAGGCGAGCTTCGACTTTATCAATGATCTGGTGTAATTGGGTGGGCTCATCGCCTAGTCCTACTATTTTGATTGTCAAGGACGCAGTATAAACTTCTCGTCTGGACTGTAGTACCCACTACACTTCTTGAAGTTGACCCTTGATTCAGCTGAATACCTCCTCATGCTTCGCTTCTTGCTTTTCTGCAATCTCTAGTGAAGCATCATTCAGTGCAACGACTAAGAAGTCGAAGTCGTCCGATGTGAGGGTAGTCTTAAACGTAGTCCAAGTGGCCTTAGTTTTCTTTCAGGATGAGGGATTTGGTGGAGTAATCTTCCTTTTCTTAGAAGGATCCTCCTCCTCTCTAGGTGGAGTAACCTCGCCTTTGTTTTTCTCAACTTCTGTGCCACCTAGTTCTTCACCATCACCTCCCTGCGCAGGTGAGATCAAAGTAGTCTTTGTGGATGTGCTATGGACATCTTGAACTTCATCATCCTTCTTAGTCTTTCTTGGTCCAGGTGTATCCGTCATAGCTTCAGGGCTATCCACGTCGGACATTTCTGTGGGGTCCGCTGCAACAAGGAGGTTCGCCGACCATTCCTTGGTAATTTTCTCCAAGCCTTCTTCTGTCAACTTGTAGTACGACTAGAGCTATTGTTTGTTCTCATCAACGCACGCTATGATATAGGTGAAGTGGTGGTCTGCGTTGAATTTCATCAAAGGTCTAAACCTGTGAAGTGTGTTTGGGGCGAGGTGCAGTGTAGAGTGGATTTCATTCTTCAATTGGTTGTAATAGGCGTGGAAGACGACATTAGACTACCACTTCTTGTTCATGTCACTAGAGTACCACAGCATACAGAACTTCGTGGCCAGTGGTTCGAAGGGTTCGATCTTCGAAAAAGTGGCACCTTTTGGTAGCTCCCAGGTGATGAAAGTGATTAGTATGAGAAACCAACTAAAGTGGAACTCATACCTTTGGTCTTGCGCTTCTCTACAATCAATATCTAGTTGGTTTACAAGGTATTATGCCCAGTTCATCTATAGTCCCTCAGTGCACTTCCCTGCGAGGTCAACTACAAATCTAGTCACTTTTGTTGGTCTATTCTTGCAAACTAGCTTGCCTGTGATCAACTGACAGGCAAGGTGCACTGTGTCACTCTGGATAGAGGCTACCTTGTAGCCTCGCATGCCTATTTTGACATCGCCATAAGCTTATTTTATCTTATGTGCTAGTTCTCGGTCTGAGGTCTTTCCAGGGTAAAAATCTTGTGTGTTGGGGCCTTGCATACTAATTCATGTGATCTGATTGATCAAGGTTGGATCCATAGTGATGTGGTGGTCCAACCATAAGTATCCTCTGTGGTAGCAGGACAACAACAACTTGACGCATGCATTGACTTCCTGGTGTCGGTCGAAGTGAGGGATCTTCATTACATTAAGCAGTGTGGACTGCGTGAGGTTCTAGGTCCATGACTGCAGGACAATCTTAGAATTCTTTCCTTTGGTCCTAGTTAAGTACTTATGCGGGGATAACATGTTGTAAACTTTACAATATCCAAGGTTAAAATCACTAAATCTCAGTGCTGCGAGCTTATCTTGGTCATCACAAACTGCGCACACCCCTTTCGGAAGGTACGCGATGATCAAAGTGTACTCAAAGTCTCGAGGTACACTGTCATGGTTGATGGCACCGCTTAGAGGTGGTAAGTAAGTAGGTAGAATGCGTGGGGTAATCTTGGCATTTGCAAAGTCATCCCTGTGCTTGGTATGTTTCTCATCGGTCAGTCGGGATGGACCGACGCGAGCAGTGGAAGGGGAGGCTTGGAGTCATCTCATTGACGATGCTTAGACTCCTGTAGATAATCCTCACTCTGACATGACTCTCTCGGTCATTAAGTCAATCAAAACTTCTTCAACTACTTTCTCAACAACACTGAGCTCGTCGAACATACAAGCTCGGGTCAACTAGATTGGGTGTGAAAATGAATTCAGGGACTACAGTAAATGGTATGGGAACAAGGCAATGATCACAGGGTGAAGTAATCTCAGGTTTCAGGCTCAAATTCTCACTTAGCAAAAAGTATTCTTGGTGCGTGGCGTGACGGACTAAGTAGGGAAACTTAGCAACGGGTATGAGGCTGCATTAACTTATGTTCTATCCATTATGGCATGGTCTAATAGTCTAGTGGCGAGCCATAAATGATTTATGACCCGTTCGAAGCAGCAGTCGAATGGTTATATTGGATTCCAATGGCTATATAACTTCGCCTTGGGGAAGTGGCATATGTCACTATTCTGATATCCCGGCAAAGCTCCAATTATACAAAGTGTCTTGCTATGAGGTACCCTCTGGGATCTTCTGTAATTTTTCAATCTTAGCCTTCTTCTTACTTATATTTCTATGCTTCTTTCCAGTGATCTTCGTCTCGGTGATTCTCTTCCCATTTTGATTCTTACTTTCCTTGGACATAGTCACTTTGTGCTGGTGAGATTCTCTCCTAGGGTTTAGGTATATCATTTTTTATTTGTCTGGGGTAGAAATTTCAGCCTTTTGTGTAGCTTTGGCCTTGACATATGAGCTTCTAGTGTCAGATGGCTTCGAGTGGTTCTCCTATTCTTCTATCAACTATGTGATTCTTTTAGTCATGAAATCTTTTAAATCTTGTCTCTGCTATTCTAAGACTTATTCTTCTTCCTTCTTTCTAGCTTGATCTCTTTCAATCCAAGGTTTTCTGAGTAGCATAGTAAATGGGGCGTTGTCCTCAATGAATTTGATAATCTTAAAATCTTCTTCTGTCGAAGTTCCATTGATTGTCATAGGTATCTGAGCAAGTTTTCCACATAACATCATTAGTTTTTCTCTGAATAGTCCTATTCCTCCCAATGAAGGAATCATGGCAAGATTCCCTATAGCTTCCCAAGTTATTTTTGGCATAATGTTCACTTGTGTTTCTTCATCAAGAATACAGTCAATGTCGAAGTCCCCTATTCTTTCTTCGACTTTCTCCTTTTCTTTGAAGATCTCTTGTAATCAGACATCTTTATGTTCCTTCAGGGTTTCTTTCATCTATATTAATACTTTCTCTGATTCTTGTTGGGTTTCTGCCTTTTCTGGATCTACCTTATGGTCTTCTTGATTCAGATTTATCCTTTCAATCTTAGCGATCATTCTAGGGAAATCCAATACCTCATGGTCCATAGCTTTGCAACAGAGACAACTAGGTCTTCTACCAGGGCATTCCTTAGCTAGATGGCCTGGTTTTCTGCAACTGTAACATAGGATTAATCCTCTCTTTTTTTTAAATGATCCCCAACCTCTTCTGTACTACGCACTAAAATCGTGATAGCTAACCTGCAAAAAATTCTTTCTAGGATCCTGCATCCATTTGTTAGTCCAGACATTCTTTCTATGCATAGGTATAACATATCTATTATTATACTTATCATATCTATTCATATCAAATTTTGTTTCATCTATTAATGCCCTAGTTTTTAAGATAGGAAAAAATCTATCAAACATACCTAGATCCATGCTTTAAAACAAAAAATTTCACTTATCTTACTTCTACAGAGCACAAAGCTTCCAGATCTAATAACTTTTAACTATTCTTACCTTTATTAGAGAACAAAGCTTATAGATCTTACCTCTTTTTTGCAAATCTGACCTCTTTCTTTTAGAAATTTCCACATTTACTTTTCTTGGAGCACAGAGCGTTTAGATCTCACTTATTTTCTTCAGATATGATCTTCCTTTCTTCATATCTGACCTTATTCTTGGCACAAATTTTCACAGGTCGAGTAAAAAGATGCGCACTAGGGAAACATATCTACGCACAAAGCTTTCTTTTGCACAAAGTTTCTTCCTCAGTTCCCAGCAATCATAGTTTCAGGTCCCAACAATGGAACCATTTGTTGGCACAGGGGGGGACCCAGGGTTCAATGCTCAAGAGAGCACCAAAAAATCCCTAACTACCGACCCTTTTGGCAACACTTGCGAAGCAGATGAAGTCTCACCCAAGGTAGAGGTAGGGGTGGTTGCAAGACTCAGGTGTCTGCAACCTTAGATGGGACACAGATCTATGATTATATCATTTACAAAGAACTTAGCATCGATCATTCATCAATATTCAATCCTTATTATAATTCCCAGACAACACAGAGCATCGCGGTGTACACTTAGATCTACAGTATTTCAGCACTTAACCATAGTAACCCAAGTCAAATCCAGTAGATCAGCACTAAGAATCCTCATACACATCAGATCTAACAATCATATATATCTAAGAAGAACAGATCATAAGTGGATATATCAAAGCACATAGCATAAGCAAAGATAAACACATTGAATCAAAGAATAGAGCATAACACACAGATTTACATGGTTCACCCCCACCCTGGGGCTACGTCCACAAGATATTCTTCTTTATTATCTTCTTCAATCTGTTACAATCACAAAGCCTCCAAAACACTTCTTCACATAGGACATAAGATCTGCGCAGCTCACTAGACCCTTCTTCCTTGCGTTACAACACTTAGCTTTCTATAGGAACCTCACAGTAACTTTCACTTAGCCTTGCAAGACTTACACAGTTCGCATAGAGCACTTATTCAACATCACATAGATGCACTACCAATTGCACTAAGCAATCATAGATACTAATTCTTACATTGTCTATCCTTCTATTTATACATTACAAAAGTGGGCCTAAGCGTGGGTAAACCCATGGGCCAACATCCCTTTTCCATTACATTAACCCAAAACCCAAAAAGGACCCAAAAGGGGGCCTGGCTTCTGCAATTTCTGCTTCACTTTGCGCTTTGTCTTCGACAGGCTGTTAAAGTCCCAAAAACGCTCAAATATGACAGAGTGTTCCTCAAAACTTGGTCAAGGGCCAACAACAACATCCAAAACCCTAACCTAATGACTTGGATTAGTCAACAACCATAATTCCTTAACCGGAAATAAAAAACCATCGGAAAAAATCATGTGCTGAAAAAACGCTCAACAATAGACACAAAAATCAAAGCAACATGAAAAACGAGACAAAAATGCGACACTACTTGTGCAAAGAGTATAACACATACCCAACAGTAGTTATATTTATCTACCACCCTCCCTCTATCTTCAACAAATTTGTTAAAGATATGTTGATACTGAGAGGGGGGTGAATCAGTATCAAGTACAATTTAAAATCTTTTTCAACTTATACTTAAACCATTCAACTATATCTAATGAGAAATGAACAATAGTATAAGAGTTACACCAATACACCACAAAACACCATGCACAATATATGAGAAATAATCAATATTTATTGTTTAAGGGAAGTAATGGCTTCCAAAGGTAGCTACAGCTTCCAAATGTAAAGGGAGGGATAAACCTACAAGAGGAACATACAATCCTCCAATATCAAGAGAGGATTTAAATCTCCATCCTTACTCCTTCCTTCCACCCAAGAATATATGAGAGATAATAAAACTTTACATTAAATCATCACCATCAACCAACCATCACATAGAACATGATAATGCTTCCCGAGACTTCTTCAATTTATGCAATTCTTCAATTATTGGAATACTCTAATCCTATAGATAATATTACTCAATTTATTCTCTGAAAATTCTCCAAGTTTCACTCCTTTAATCCTCTCCAAAAAGAAGTTATAGAGAGAATGCTAGACTTTGTTCATTTATGGTTTATTCAGGAGACCTATCTTGTAAAGAATGCCCCGTGCTCAATAGTTAACATCAGATTCTGAAACTCGCACAAAAGAAACTATAGTCCATACTATTTCCAATGCAATTCGTCCCACTTCATTTGGATTTTCTATGAAGAAGTTATGACTGTTTTACCCGGAACACATGTTTATTGACTAGCTTCAGGACTGGTCAAAAACCCTATCTTCCACAGAGTGTATCTACATAATTATAGTGAATAAAGAGATGAAACTTTTACCATAGGTACCTTGATATGTTTTCTCAATACCATAGCAATTTCACCATCTGAATCGTTCTATAAAAAAAGTTATAGCGAAAATGGTAAGATGACCTAAAAATAACATACCTTAGAACACATCACCAAAAGACTTCATCCTCCCTTGAAATCCGGCCTTCTTTACTTATGATTTCCTCTGAAATTCGACTTGTG
>JZKD02S1612046.1:568398-607728 GCA_000966675.3 Picea glauca
CTCAAGAAGATAATTTATATTAGGTTATTAGCCTCCAAGAGAAGAAGTCGGCCAGAAATAATAATAATATACTGAACAGACACATATCCAGAAGGAGAAGTCGTCCCCAACAAATATGGCAGAACCAGTATAAATACAGAGTGCCAATTCTCATTTGACACATCTCAGAATTGCAAGACAACAACTAGTGCACACTGCAGTTCCCAGTTTGGTGTGCACGTGTGGAGGAGAGCTGTAGGTGCATTTGCTGCAGTTAGCATTTTGGGTGTTGGCTTGGACTATCTCTTGGCTAGGGTTTTGACTATCTGATCAGCTATTGTTGGTGCGCTATCCTTGGAGGAAGATGTGCTACACCTTGTTTGGCTATCTAGCCTAGGGTTTGCTTCCGGAGTAGTTCTCAGTCAAGGTTAAGGTGCTCAGAGGGTGGCTTCGGCCTATGGTTGGGTGACGAGGGTATCTTCAATGGTAAAACGAGCACACAGTCTTCTATATTCTAACAATAGGTTCCCTCACTATAGACAATGGGAATACATCAATATCCCCTGATCGATAGATTCTATCGAGTGTTCGACATCAACTCCTTTATTCACACTTTTTAGATTGTACTAGGTACCTTGACGCCCATTATCATTATTGATGGGTTGTCTCACGTTTTTTAACTATATACATCCATGATCGGTAATCAAATGGTGTCTCACCATGTTCGAATCCAATACATTTATTCTTTCATAGGGGGAGTATAACCTAAGGGGGAGAAAAGAAACATCCCTTCTGTCATTGTTGTCAAAGGGGGAGGAGAAATAATAAAACCCAATTAAGAAATAAGGGGTTTTTATTGTGTTGCCATCGATTCCAAAGGGGAATAATTTTGGACATGGTGTTGGCATTGATGTCAAAGGAGATCAATATGCTCAATATTTGACATAATGTTATGAAGTTGACACTGATGTCAAAGAAGGGGAAAGATAAAAATTTGTTGCTCAATAAAATGTGTAAAAGGGTCTGGTATGAGAGTATCTATTAGACTTCTTTATCTTCGACATGGATAACTGCCACCTGCATTACCTCTGACTTGGACTTGCATTACCTTCGACATCAACATTCATTGCCTTCAACTTCGAATTGCATTGCCTTCAACTTCGACCCGCATTGCCTTTGACTTCGACTTGGATAACTTCGGCTTGTATTTATTGACTCTTGGTCAAATTGACTTTAATCGACTAACTTTGCCTTGACATGACTTGCATTTTGGGCGACTCAGTTTTCCCATTTCAAATTTTGGGTGGTTGAATCTATTTTATTTTCCAACTTGACTTTGGTCAACTTATTTTTCCTTGACCCGACTTGCAGTTTGGTCGACATAGTTTTCCCATTTTGACTTTCGGGTGATCAAATATATTTTATTCTCCAACTTGAATTGTGGCTTGAGTGGTCAAGAATTCCTCATCATATAAACAACCAGAATTGTAATTGTTTTAAATTGAGAATTCCATGTTGGTGAGATGAATAGGCTATAAGCCTCTTGTTTACAGATCAAACATATTGATCATCAATGATCCAACAAACACGATATGACCAGAGGAACTATACAGGAATATTTATTGGATGGCTGGGTCGACACACAATGAAATCATAAATACTATGGATCGACAATGGATAACGAAGATTGATCGTAGATCATTGGATCAATATGAAAGTGTGAGACCAAAATAAGAAGAGTCAATCCATAACTTAGATCGACTCATAAAGGCTAAAAAATATGATTAAATATAATTAACACCTCAGGAAAAGGGTTTCTTCAAGGAAATATTACAACAACAGTAAACAATTTTTTATTCCATTAATGATGAACAACTTGCAAGGGATTTGAAGTCTTTTGAATTAAAGACATAAAATTTAATGACAAAATGTTAGCATTATTATTAAATTAAATGAAGAGGTGCATTGGTTCATACAAAGAGACACAATGTTTCAAACTCATACATGTTGGTATATTATATAAATAGAAAGGTATAATGGAAGGAAAGTATCTCTGCAGTCTACTTCATATCAGAAGCAGGAGCAGAGTCTAAGAAAGAAACTATAAACATTTTTATTTAGTGAGGATGGTAGGGAGGATCTCATGAGGATTGAAGTCCTTTGCAGGTTAAATCATATTTCACAAGGGATTTGGTGCTTCGTAGAGTTGGTGCTCTGAAACAAGGGAATCGACGCTTCCTAGAGTTGGTGCTCTAAAACCAAGGGATTGGTGTCTCCTTGAGTTGGTGCTCAGAAGAAGAGACATTGGTGTCTCTCACACAATTGTAACTTGTAATTGTTATTATTATATTTAAATTTATGTATTCAATACATTCTTGTTGATCAATTGTTATGATTAATTATTTTTTTAATTAATACATGAATAAAGTTTTAAAAGAAGTAGAAATATTGATTCACCCCCCCCCCCCTCTCAGTATTGGTCAATATTTCAACAAGTTATTGCAAGTAGTTATTTTTAATTAACTGCCCATTAGATCCTGAGAGAAGTATTTTAGGGAATTGGTCTTTTGTGGCCCTGACCCATAGCTATAGGACTTAGATTTTTGTAACAATTGGTCTGAGTCAACTTTTGTAAAAGTTTGGTATGAGTCACTTACCTACTATCATTGGTATTCATAAGTGAAAAATATAAAATAAAATGTTGCAGCTTGGAAAAGTTGTGCTTGTGATGTGAAAGAAGTTGTGGCATGCAAAAAGTTGTATAGATTACAATTGTTGGGTTGTCACCGCAAATAATTGTAAGAAAGTCATGATCTAGGAAAGTTGCAATGTAGAACACTGCCAAGGAAGGAGGTTACAAAAGGTGTGTGAAATAATAACTATGCAAAGTAGTGTTGTGGAATCTGCTGTGTTGAGGAAGGGTCATGATTGGACTGGAGCCATGTTGTAGGTTTTGAAAGAACATGAAACATTTATGCATAGATCACTAGTCTTGTATAGTGAAATAAGGAGAATCAAAGGAATTGAGACTCAGTTTGTTTAGTGTGTGGATGAGGTTATTGCTTGGTCTATTTGAAAGAACCATGAGAGTCTCATTCTCATGATTTTCAACAGAACTCTTTCAATGGATATTGATTCAATATAGGGCCTATTAAAATACTTAAAGATATTTTCAATGACATTCAAAATTACATGCTAAATAAAAAGTTGTCTTTGGGAAACAAGTTAGTAAGGCACAAAGTGTCTAGATTTGATGTTTCAAAGGCTAAGGATGCAAAAGGTATATTTATCTACTCTTTCATCATAATTGTACATAAAATACTTACATAATAAATTACAATAAACACTTTTCTTGTTTTGCAGTGTATTCCTCTATTCTCTCCATCACATGCTTGCATGAGTTCTATTGGATTTTAGCTTCTAGATGTGAGTTTAGAAAATCTCACTAATTTTAAAATTGATTTATGATAAATATCTATACGAACCAATCTGGGATGGCTAATAGTTTTGAAGGAAATAATCTAGATCACTGCATACATTATAGCCTTTTCAAGGACAATATGTGGCCATCCTTTACAAATTCTTCAACATTGTACGTTATTAGTGATCCAAATTGATATGTTGTAAACATACACAAGATCATTTGAATGTATTAATTCTTACATGTATTCTATTAGAAGAACGTTTAATTCAAAGATTGATATAAAATATGCCATTTTAGGATTTAACAAGATTTAGTTTCCATATGCTCTTGAATGTCTTCTTGTAATTTTTAGGATTCATGTTATCTTGATGTCTTATTGTAATATTGATACATCAAATGTCTCAAGATGATGTAAGTTGTCTTGAGTTATCATGATGATGTAAGTTGTCTCAAGTTATCAAGATGATGTTATCTTGATTTCTTCTTGATGTATTCTTGTAATGTTACCAAACATTTTACATCCTTCCATGACTCATCAGTTTGATGCTCCCAATAGTGTCATAGAGGGTGGGAGGGAGGGGGGGGGGCATTAATAGGAAAATATATAAGGGGGGCATTAATAGGAAAATATATTATATATTTTCCTATTAATGTCCCCCCCTCCCACCCTCTATAGAGGGTTGAAAACAACACCCTATTGATATTGAGGCCCATATGCTTATAAAATGGCATTGATTTATATCTTTGAAACCATATCAAAACAATGGAGACCCAATAATTTGTCCTTGGAAAAAATGGAGACAATCCAATGAAAATTTTCATTGGATTGTCCCAATAAAAAGTTAAAAACCAGTATAAATCCACCCACGTGTTATGCCCACGAGCATAACACACCACCAAAAAGTGAAACTTGAAATGTTGGATAATTACAATTGTTCATAAGCCACGCAAAATTCTTGTGAACAAAAATGAATCAATCGACCATCTTACACTGAAAAATATAGAAATGAAGGGCCTACAAGAATTCTCATGTTTGGAAACACGCTTTACATACACATCGTGATCAATCCATTAGGATTTGATTTCTTACAAAGGTATGTTATGTTCTTTAGTACAAATAATTTTTTGGTAAAAAAGACTTCACATCCATGTTAATCCAGTCCTTCCGGAGCTGCTAGCATACAAAAAGGTCCATTGTGCTCTTTAATATAAATCTTAAAATCATATAATATGCATGTGCAACTATTTATGTCTAGATAGGCTTAATTTTGAAGTGCAGACCAATGAGAGAGAACACAAAGCACTTGAGTTCCTGCAAAGAAGCAAAATCAATGGTAAGATGATAGCATTTAATAAAACAAAACTAGGATAGGAAACATGTATTTGTGAAAGACTAAAAAAATCACATGGCCCAAAGTATGGATTGAGGTGTTAAGGGACTCTACCTATTGTAGTATATATAATGGTATAAAAATAGTAAATCTGGAACAATTAACATGGAGATATTGCATGCCAAAAAAAATGCAAACAGAGTAGACCCAAGCCCTTGTTAAATAGATGTATCCACTCCACCATTATATGAACAAGTATTATATTTCCTATGACCTAGTATCAAAGGCCATTTTGGATTTTGAAAATGATTCGGATAGGGATCGTTTTGGAGTGTGAGGATTTATTTTGTGTTGTTATAGAAATATGAATGATTGAGCTATTTGCCATGATAATGAAGGATAAATGTAGCCGGGAAAATTTGAAAAAAGATAAAATCTAAGCCAATGAGATGAAATGTCAACTTCACATGAATTGTTAGGCCAATCAAGCAATTTGTTTTACCAAATATGTCATCGATTTTTTTAGGTGGGTGTGTTTACATTATTTTAGATGCAAAACAATGCTTAAACCAATGAATTATGTCCAAGTCGTTGGGAAATGTTTTCCAATGTTTGAAATAGAGAAAAGCATTTTCAAACCCTTACGTCAAAAGTGTATTTTACAACATCAACTTAGATGAAATAAACTCAAGGAAGATTAGGATTTAGCACCATTAAGTCTAGTCACCAATAAGTCTAGATCCATCCAAGAATGTTTAACATTAAACCAAGATCTAAGATATTATAGCTAGTCAAGTACTCGTCAAAGTATGAACTAGCAGACTTGTGCAAATCGCTATTAGATTAAGAGTTAAAGCAAGGATTATCACTTGACTTTCAAACTCTCAAGAAGGAATACTAGACAAATACCAGAAAATCAATTTCTTGAATTACATTTTTTTCTTCATTTAGGAGTCAAAGGTCCTATATAATCCAAAATTGGGCCATTTTAAAACAATAGCAGAAATGTGAATTATGTATTGCGTCAAATTATGACAACGTCTAGATTTTCCATTAGAAATATAGTGTCAAATTATTCATTATTTATTAATTATCCCCTTTTGCTAACTACTTTTTCTCATTCGATGGAGTTTAGGTACAACCGAAAAGGTAACTATTAGACATATCTTCCTCAAGTGAGGGAAGTTTTGGAGGGAGGTGGGAAAGTGTTATGTCCAACACATATAATAGGGTGAGATCAACTAGAGGTGAAAAGGTCAGAATAAAATTATGTACACGCATGGAATTTTTTCTTGTTGAAGGAGGTTCATGTTCTTATGACGATGAGAGCATAGGTGACGTCGAGGTTCCTTTGAGGTACAAACATATAGTGAGACGATGGGTACTCAATGAATTACCTCAGTTAGACACTGATTTTTGTGTCAATGAGAGGATTTATTGCATTGCTCTGTCGTCCATACATGGTCTCGGTCTATTCTTTGTGGATGGAATAAAGGTGAAAGATGGAGAACTTGTTGAGTTGATGGAGTATGTCATATCATGCTACAACTATGGAGATTGGTTGAGGTTGGTTCGATATATGCAAAGTATGCGAAGATATGCAGTCTATGAAAATTATATACAACTAAAATGCAGTGATCGTAATAAAGGAATGACAGTTTATATTGATGGAAGGCCAAAGGCGTCGAGGAATATTGCAGGGCTTATTAACAATACAAGACCCGAGACAACAAGAAAGCAACCCAATTGTATATTTGAGGGGCGTGAAGGAAATTGAATATTTGCATGTGAAATAAAAGAAATAGCTTCAGGGGAAGAGTTGTTGGTCGATTTTAATTTGAATCGAATCGACGAAAGCATTGTTATTATGGGGGTAAATATGTTCTACCAGTATACCAAACATGTAATTATTTTTTTAATTTTTATATCTTTAACATAAATTTTAATAACTCATGCTTCTTAGATTATTTTCTAACATTCTAAAATGCCATGCATCTTATAATATGGCAGGGTGATCGTGGGAAGGCACCGTCTGGCTCGCAGCAAGTATAATATTGATTTTCATATCAAATCTTGCTTAGAATAATTGAATTAATATGTTTATTTGTTGATTTGTGGGATGAAATATATGATTCCATCAACCCGATGGAAACAATTTGAAAGGCCTTGAGAAAGGTGAATAGCGAATTCATTGAATTGGCTAGGTCTAAGCCACTTACAAAGGAGGGAAAAGAAAGGATGAAAATTTTAAGGAAGGATATAGAACAATTTGGGGTAAGCAGGATTTTAAGAAGAGATTGTTTCTTACATATATTGATTTATGAAATTTTGTATGATATCGTTATATGAGCAATACTCTAACATTTTATTTCTATAGGTATTTTTGGATCCAATGGGACATCCTAGTCATGGGGATGTTGCTAGTGGAAGTGATGCACAAACCCCACAATGTCCTATCATGAGAAACATACCTGTGAGGCTATTTTCCTCTCTATCTATGGATCAAAGGACTAAAAATACTAGGGCTTATGAGACACCCCCACCACACATGTTATATCTTGTATGTGATGTTCTACAAGGTGAATATCATGAGGATATTATTTTTTCACAGTCAAAGCATTGTTATCATGGGGAATCACATGTTCAAAGCTTGGGAACACTCTCCATCATATTTTTGGTGGAAGAAAACTTGGTTCCCTTGAAGATACAACAAATCCCATGTATTTTTTAATATGTTAAATAGTCCATACCATTTGATTAAAACCTACATATTTCATATTATTTTAATCTAATTATCATATCATTTTGCAGGAAACAATATTTTTTATAGGACCTTGAATGACAAGGATTTAGAGATTTTTGGGCCCACCATTCGCACACAATAGAATTCCCAGAATGAAGATTTGAAAAACAATCTTATAAACCATATGGTCGGTCTATTTGGTGATTCATTCAACAAGTATAAAATCACCTCGAGGGCCAGTACATATTTGAAATATGTCATAGATAACTATAAGGTTCAATTGAAAAATAACCCTAAGTATGAAGAATATACAAGAGGACGCAAAGGAGAGTGCATTGAGAAACGAAGGGAAGACACCACCTGGCCCTGGAAGGTAATATATGATATTTTGAATTGAATATGCTGAATTTTCTTTAGTTCTACAGAAAAAATTATGATATCTTAAAACATACTTGAAATTTTTCGTAGGCTCCCAAACACGTCAAAAGAAACCAAGGCAACACTAGAAAAACATGGGCAACACAAACTTGGCTAAGGTGGTTACTTGAGATTAAACCTTGAATTGTAAGTAACAAATAATTTATTCATATTATACCTATAATCATGCAAATTATATCTAATTGCAACTAGTAAGAAAAAATCCAGATAGTATGCCATGCAATGTAGGGGGATACATTCAACATTGTCACCACCAAATAAGACTTGATGCTCAGCTTCAAGTTCATCTTTCAAGTTGTGGTGGAAAATCGACAAAGGAAGGGATACACACAATCTGTCCCTTTGAATGAGTTGGTAAATAAAATGACAATATTGTGGTTGTTGATCACTTCATTTGACAGTGGTGGAAAACAACCCCATGATACTAGTGGTTCTCAAAACCATCATGGTATGTGTGTCTTTAAAATAAAATGTATAATATGATGATTATAAATATTTTCTTCATATGGTGTACTTACAACTTTTCGTTTTTCAATGGCAGAGCATGTAAATGAGAGTGCTCGGAGAGGAGAGGAACTAACGACAATCCAACCAATGGTGTCGACTACTCCTCGATGTAAAAAACATAGTAATGATATTTGTACTAATGAAACACTGATATGAATAATAACTAACCATGTCCTTTTAATGTTTTTTGTCATTGTAGTGTATGCCCCTGTAGTGCATCATCATCCATGTCATGATACTAGAAGTAGTACAATGCTTGAGATGACCCATCGCCTTCCAGTAGAAAATCAGGGCCCAATAGTTGATGGTTGGGATGAAGAATAATGTGATGATGACTTACTTATGAATTTTATCAAAAAGGAGAAACAAAAAAGATGTGATTGTACACATTTTTAGGACAAATTTTATTGATATAAACTATTGACTATACATTTTTTTTTCTTGTTGTGCATGAACCTTATATGTTATGTATGCATGTACCTTCTTTCTTTCATTTAGATTTGATTCTTTTTTTTCTACTTGTTATGCATGATAGGGTATGTGGAGTTGAGAGTGATGCAAAGGGGGGGAGGGACCAAATGATCTTCCACCTTCACATGGTTGGTCTTGTTTAGTAGAGAATAAATTATTCTTGAAACCAAGAGGAAATCATTCATGAGGTATTCCCATTTAGTATTTCTAGAGAATCGTACATGTTTAATTATTATTCAATCATAGAACGTTTATTTCTATTTATCAAATGAAAGCTCATAGATGTTTAGTTATTATTCAGTCATTTAACCTATTATTGTATTTGACAAATGGAGGTTTGAAGGGAGGTCACCTCCATGATCGACAATGCATTTTCGATAAGGTATAAATCATTTACTTCTCTTGCGTCATTATTTAGTTACATTAGTTGGTTACATTGTGTAGTATTTGTTTCATGCATTAGTTAGTTACATTAAACTCAATGATGAGGCTTCTTCCAAATCTGTTACAAGTGCATTACTACTTGGAACACCTTTTGTGAAGCATTATGACAATGTTTCTATCCTCCAAGATATTTATCCAATGTGATGTGTAGATGGTTATAGCTTCATCAAGTGTCGAGCCAAAACATCCAACAGAATATTGAAGTCTTCAAAAACTTCGGATTCAATAGATTCAAAAACCAATTATGAGGTACTTATTCTCAAATCTAATTTTATTTGTGAGTTGTTTTTTTCTATGAAGTCACATTATTTAACTGAAACACCCTTGACCAAGCCTTAATATATGCCATAGAAATTGAATGTGAGATTGATAAACACCCTTGTTTTCCTCTCTCTTGTAACCATAACCCTAACCCTCAACCTCACAACCCTAATACTACTTTTGTACCTCAACCAACCCACCCTCCAAACACTAATTTCATCGGCCCTTCCTCCTCTCACCCGGATCAATGGTGTCACTTCCATAAAATATAATCACATTTTGTTGTAGATTTTTGTGCATTAAAACATCAAGCCACATCCAAAGAATTGTACATTACATAATTGACCCTAGACTATGCATATGCCCCACCATCCCCTACCCCTCAACTGAAACTTGAATGTATCCATGTCCTCAATCCTACCACTGCATATCCTTCATTACTCTTAATGATGAAAGACAATATTACCAAATCTATGTATCTTGTTTTTACTCATAACTGCTAGGTTAAAAATCAATTATCCACAATCATCCTTGAAAACAACAATGTTAAACAAAAAAACACATTTCCCATAACCTTATGGAATGACTACAACTACCTACCATAACCCATCCCTTTGTATATCATCTTAGTTGGGTCTAACAAAATGACCCTCACCTGTTGTTAATAAACAACACATAGTAACTTTTTCCAGTAGCCCCTTCAAAGATATCAATGAATATGACATATCTCCATTAGACTATTTTGATATTCTATTAGGAATCTGATACCAATGCCTATAAGTTATTTAAAGATGGTAAAACCTATTAACTAACCTCTATCGATGTCCCTCTCTCTAATCGAGTTGTTTTTCAAGCAATAAGCATGCATAAATGATTTTATTTATATGTTATCCCACCCAATACACCATTGCATCAAGCTCTACCTTAGACTCTCTCCTTAACTTACCAATGGGAATCCCCCTCTATACATGTACCTTCTATTCCTATCACTAATATACATTAGCACCTTACTACCCATTCATAAACCCTAAACCTAGCATGTGTACCATATAAAATCCTCTATTTATCCACTACCCAGTTTCCTTCATTCCCTTTGTACCCACACTCCTCTACTCTCACATTGCAAAAAAAGAATCCCTCCAACACACTTGACAACACCTTTACAAATCTCAACAAACCAAGAACCACCAGATTATTTATCTTAGGACCATTTTGTAAATATAGATCCATGCATATGAGCCACACTACTTATGATTGAGGACACAACTCAATATTCCATCACAAATCCACCACAAAGTGCACACTTAAACACAACAATAACACATTGTGTGATTTTCTTAGAGGTTATTACCATCTTTCCATGGGTAACCACACATTTCATCCACTTGACATCATCTCACATATCACGTTTATCTATAGCATGTGGATTTGATAACCAAGTTTCTTACACACATGACACATCATTGAATATCATTTCTACATACAAGTTGCTACCATGTAGTACACACTCTATGTTGGGTGTAGGACACAGTTACATGCCTTCATAATTCAACATTTGGATACTAATTGGGTATCTCCATACTCCATACAAGGATATCATCTAGAATGATTGGTCACATTGTCATAATGCTTCTACAAGCCTCCAAATAATTTAGTCTCTGATCACAAATTTCATTTTTGAGGCTATGGCTAGAGGTTCATTTATTGTGTCATCCCATATTACTATTTTAGTAGCAACCACCACATTATAATCAACATCTAACTTTTTCCATTATTGTTTTTTCCTTATAAACTTTCTTTGTTTCTTATTAAAGAAAAAAGACTCCAAATTGACCTTTGGCTCTTCTGGATCGCCTAGTCTTTCCATCTCCATAACTATAGGGAAATTCCCACTAATACTTTATGGTTGAGGGGATAAATTATTGTCATTACCCATGGTTGTATCCATGGGTTCAGAGGTTCCTTTCCCATTAGTATTAGCATATGTTTTTCTTTAGTTCCTCTTCTTTTATGAGTTCTTTTTTTTTATTTCTCATCTTGAGCTTCTTCGTTCTTTTTTTCCTCAGTTACCAAGTGAGCCCTTTCTTAAATTTCTAACTAAGCATTTTCTTCTTTTAAATTTTTCTTGGATAGTTTTGCTACTTCTTGGACAAATTTTCTACTTCTTGGATTTCTTTCGTTCTTCTAATGCTTTCGTCTCAACATCGACTTTCTTCCTCTTGTTTATTTTTTGTTTGTTCTTTCAACATTTTTTTTCTTTGTTGAATTATATTTAATACCTCTTCATAGGAGGTTTCACTCCTTTTCACTTTCTCCTCCTCCCATTCCTCATGGATATAAGTCCAGGTGTATCTACACCAAATTGTATGTTTGAATACAACCTTTTCAGGATCATGTCTCCCAAACCTCTATTCTCTGAAATTAAAATCAATGATAGCCTGGCTTCTGTTCATGCATAAATATAGTTTCCTATCCCATACATCCCAAGTTCTAGGGGGTAAGAATGGAAGAAATTATTTTGATATTTATTTAAAGAAAAGTTAAATAAATGCAATATAGTTTGATAAGTAATTTCCATGATGATCAGCTTGTCAAATACAAACCTTTGTAGGAGATGAGGAGAATCAATAGTGACATAGTTCTAATGTAGGTATGATTATCACTTTTGTAAAAATCCCCCATTGATCCTATGAATTTCATGGCATCCTTAGATAATTTAAGAGTTTCTTTGTAGAAAATTGATTAGTATAGTGGGGTAATAAAATGATCACAAATTATCGAAAAATACCATTTATATTGATTCTCTCAAAGGTCTTGGAAACAAACGTGAATAGGGATTTTATAAGGATCCCAATTCCATCTCATTCCTCATAAAGGATTAGTTGCAAAGATTGTATCCACAATGTATCATGTTGGAAAGGAAGTTTGAAGAACAAAGAATGAGTGTGCACACAAAAGTAGGTAGATGTGCAAAACCAATAAGAAAAGCAGTTGAGTATGAAAAAGCAGTATGCATACACAAAAGAAGGAAAAGCATGCCCAAACAACGAGTCAACATAAGTTTTGATGACTCGGAATGAGTTGTAATAGGGCTTTGGGAGATAAACGAGTAGGGTTTTGAGCCGTAAATTATAGGAATAAATATGTAATGGGTAAGGTAGAATAGGTTGTTGAAGGCTGGAAGTTGTTGATGTTGAGAGAATA
The DNA here is from genome assembly GCA_000966675.3 of Picea glauca. NCBI lineage: Eukaryota > Viridiplantae > Streptophyta > Pinopsida > Pinales > Pinaceae > Picea > Picea glauca. The sequence continues at coordinate 581,201 of JZKD02S1612046.1, forward strand.
GACTGAGAGTGAGAAATATTCTATGTCTAAAGGTTTAAGGAGAGTTGCGGAGAGAGGCTTTCACTGTAGAGAAGCTAGGTAGGGTGGGGACTGATAACATGATTAATCTATTGTATCACAAGGTGCAAGCCTGAGAATATTTCATAAAGAACAATAATGAAGCCAGTCATTGTGGACATAGCCCAAAGTTTGGGTGAACCACGTTAAAACTTTGTGTTTGAATGTCTTGTTATGTGATTGTTCATGAATGCTTTGTTTATGCATAACTAGATTTAGATATGTGTAGTATATGATGTGCAGTAAAGAGGAAGGTTACAATGAATAGTTTGTTTTAAAATCCACGTCACAATGATTTTTGCATAATTGATGTTTCTAATTAATGAAGGGAAAGGAATATATAATATTTCAAACAGGGTAAATAAAGTAGGAATGAACATGGAGATAGCCTCCCATCCCCTCATTACTACAGAAACTTGGTTCCTGCAGCCCCAATAAATTCCTCGGGTGATACTTCACTTGCATGTAGGTGATGTCGAAAGGTTTGATGTCTAGAGGGTTTGTTGGTTAGATAGCTTGAACTTAGGGTCTTACAACCACACGCCAACAAATGGTTCCATTGTCAAGATGCAAAATATGTGATTGAGGGAATGTTTGGGAGATCGACTAAGAAAGAGATCTCAGAATGTCTAGAAGGGATGAGTGACGAGAAATGAATGCAAAGGTATGTGTACACATAGCTGCATGATATTTTCTTTGGAGAATTTTCGATTATCTTAACTGAGTGTTTAGAAAGACTAGTGGAGAATACTGGAAGGTACCAAATTGCAACGTCGAGCAACTAGAATCCTAAGTTGGTAAGGTAGCTGAACTCTATAAGTAATAAGAATTCTCGTGCAGGTGATTTCTAGTTAAACAACATATTGGGAGGTTATATTACGAAATTTTCATTAGATTGTACCCAGTCATAAAGTGTTGTAGAGAGGGATTTCTTCAAAGGTCCACACGAAAGGTTTATGAAATCATTGGTTACTTGGATAAATATGTTGTTGTGAGACAAGTGAGTGATGACAATGGAGTCTAATTGCTAAGGGGGTCTGTACACATAGGGGAACCAGGGGATGACAATAGGATAGTATGAAGCTAGGAAAGAGTGAAGGAAGAAATGAAGAAGGAAGGGAGGGACTAAGGATGCAGAGAAACAGAGAAGGTATATCAGAGGAGGAAGATGATTTTGGAGTACTATGCAAATGAAGAAAGGAGAGTTGTGCAGTGAACCTGAGGGAACAGAGCCCTGCACAATAGTCCATATCGAAGAAATACTGAACATAGAAGAAGAGGAAGAGGATTCTTAGTCTAGTCCAATAATAGAAGATTTGTTAAGTCCTGTTCAGACTGGATCCTGTGTCGATTCCATGACCCCGTGTGCATCACCTAGATCGGAAATAAAATTTGAGGATTTGTCAAAATCATTTATAGTTAGTAAGGGGGGACAGAGTAGTAGTAGCCAAAGCAGTGGAAGTGATACACCAAGTCATATTCAACCAACATCTCCAAGGGGAGGTATGACACAAAACAACATGGCAGGGGTAGACAACACACTGCGACTACCTAAGTTCCAGGGATTTGAGTCGGAGGACCTGGAACAACATCTATTCGTATGTGAAACAATTTGGGCCGCAGAGAATATCCAAGACGAAGTTGTGAAGATTTCACAGTTGGAAACAACATTTAGAGTCCATGCATTAGTATGGTATATGAAACTACAAAGAACCGCAACCAAGGGATAAGCTAGGACTTTAGCAGAGATTAGAAAAGAATTACTAAAATAGTTCAAGAAGGCAAAGTTTGAATCGCAACACATTACAGAGTTGAAGGAAATAAAACAGGTGCAGAATGAGTCAATTTGGGACTATGATCAACGGTTTAAGGATCTGATGGGTAGACTGAAAATTCAATTGGTAGAACTTACAAAAGGGAAGGAGAAGAGAGAACAGGTCGGGTATACCAAATGTAGGATTGAATTCCACCACAAGGATGAATACCCAACATTTGTGAAGTATTTGGAAAATGGAGCACTAAATCCATTACCAGGAGGGGGATACTATGAAATATGTAAGAAATAGGGACATCATATGAATGAGTATCCATTACTACAGAAATACTAGAGTACACCAAGGAACTTATTCTATAACTTTTGCAAGACATTTGTACATGAAGAGAAGGATTGTCACGCATTTGATTTGATGAGAGAGCACACTTCATATATGTATAAGATCCAAGAGGAGAATTTTACGATAGAAGGAGGTGGTCCACAATATAATAATCAGATAGGATTTAATCCAAGAAACAAAAGAACTTTTGGCAGAGGTCAAGGTAGAGGAAATCTTGGCAGAGGAGGTAGAGGACCAATAATATGTTATAATTGAAATCAACCATGACACTTATCTCGAGACTGCCAAAATTCTTGTACAACCTACACATATTGTAGAGCACTAGATCATGCGACATAAGATTGTCCTCAACTACTTGCGAAGTGGCAGGAAAAAGGGAATCAGAACCATAACCCAAATCATAATGTGCAGAAGATATCAGCTGAGAAACACAATGAAGGACCTAGAATAGCATTTGTTACACATGGAGGAGCTAGAAAAAGGGTTGATGAGACAAATGGGGGGAAGAAGGTTGAGAAATGGGTGAGGAAATCAGTAGGGCCCATGCCAAAATTTGACCTTCAGCAAGAAAAGGAGACATATAAAAGGGTAAGAAAAAATATACTAGGACCGGATTGGGTAGCATCAACATCATTTCCACCTCCGACCTGTGATCGTACTATACCAAAAAATCCACTTGAGAAGGTAAGTACTATAAGATAATTTTTGAGAAGTTGCATAGAGTTAATAAAAGATGAAACTACATTGAATGCATTATGTGAAATTATTTATCATTGCGCACAAGAAATGGAAATTCTTGCCGCACAGAGGGTAGTGAATCAGGTACTACGCAAAAAGAGGACCAATGGAGAATTCAAATTAAATGTGTTGATTGGGGAATATGATGTGGTTTACGTTATTTTGGACTTGGGTTCTGATGTAAATGTGATACCAAAGAAGACATGGGAAATGATGGGTAAAACCAAGTTAATATAGTCACCCATTCAATTAAGGTTGACGAACCAGCACAAGATAGTCCCAATCGACTGATTGACATGAGTACCTATGAATATAGATGGTGTGCATAGTGTATTAGATTTTGAAGTCATCGAGATCATGGATGATAGTCATCCATATCCAACACTAATGGGTTTAGAATGGGCCTTTGACAATGAGGTAATCATTAATATTAAAAGGAGGGAAATGATATTTTAGGTAGGAGGATTGAAAGTTACTGCATCGTTGGATCCGATAGAAGGAAAGATGTACATAGAGACAACGAGAGGGAACAAAATTAAAAACTTGTATAATATGACTCTGTGTATGGATGACTATGTTAACCCCACTGAAAATGGTGCACTCAGTTGGAGAAGCATTAGCTCATGTGCATCGAACTCATAGAAATGTTTGGAGCATTGGTAGCAGAGGATGCATGATGTATCAACTAGACGATGTGTACTCATAACTCGATCATTTCACTGGATTGGAATGGAGTTATGCGATCCACCCAGGTATGGTGGGTTGACTGATATAATCTCATTTATAAAGGTATTTGAGTTGCAGGTACCCGAACAGAAAAGTTTTTTGGCATTAGATGTTGTCTTAAAGGCCACTCCAGCTAGATTGTGGGATACACACAAAGTGGGAATGGAAGACTGGTCACGGTGTAGAAGACTAATACAAGTAAGATTTGGTACCGAGGTGGATAATATTGCGCAAAAATATACAAGAACAAGTGACCCATGATATTATGTTGAGTAGTGCAGAGACATATAGAGTTTGATTCTGAAGAAGGAATGGACGCACATGTTTACGCTTACACTAGATACAATTCCTAAGAATTGGTACATGGAGTTGGAAATGTGCAGAGAAACAAAAAACTAGGACGAGTTGACTCAGAGGTTCAAGGTAACATTTACTTTTGAAAATGAATATCCCTTATTATATGCATCCCTACAGGTCATTCGAACCAAGATATTTTCAAAAGAAGGGTTGATGGAGGTGGTACATATTTGTACTGCGCACAGATCTTCCATGACTGTCCATGAATTACTGGAATGTTACGATGTTGCTAAAGAACAACATGATGAGGAAGATCCAAGGAATGTACAAATACATGAAACTGAGGGGGAACGCATAGTAGAATGACTAGATATTGAATATGTTGCATATGCACATCCAATAAAGACACAGAAGGTAAATATTAGAATAGAGGAAAACCAAAAGTTTGCGTAGATAGGCGACTATTGGAATGATGAAACTGTGGAGAAGATTTCATATTTACAACACAAGTACCAGGATATATTTCCAAATACGTTCTCATAGATGAAGGGGATAGCTAGTGATTTGGGATAAATGAAGATCCATTTGAAACCCAGTGTTAATCCTGTGCGGCAGATACCCTACAGGTTAAATCTAAAGTATAAAGAGAAGGTGAAAGCATAGATAGACCGAATGTTGGAAGCATGGATTATTGAACCAGTAGTGGAATCATAATGGATAATTCCAATGGTAATGCAAGATAAGAAGACAGGGGGAATCAAAATTTGTGTAGACCTAAGGAAGTTGAGTGACGCATGTCTGCATGATCCATTTCCAACACCTTATACAGATGAAGTGCTAGAGAATGTAGGGGGGAAGGAAGCATATTCCTTCACATAAGGATTTTTAGTCTATCACCATATTAATATTGTGTAGGAGGAAAGATATAAGACTAATTTTGAAATGGAGTGGGGAAGTTATCAGTACATAGTGGTGCCTTTTGGGTTGAAGAATGCACCTACAGTTTTTTCAAGAGTTGTGGTTGCAGATTTTAAGGGATTTATTCATAAGTTCCTTGAATCATACTTAGAAGATTGGACTGTGTGTATTCTATTGAAGGATCACATAGAATTACTCAGGTTGATGTTGGATAAATGTAGACAATGTCAGATTTTAATGAATTTTAAGAAACGTATTTTTTGCGTGCCTTTTGAAATTTTGTTGGGCCATGTGGTATGTAAGCATGGATTATTAGTGGATCCTTCCAAGATTGTAGTGATTTTAGACTTACAACGAACCACATCAGTCAAGAAGTTGAGAGAAGCTCTGGGTCATACAAGATATTACAGGAAGTTCATTAATGGTTATGCGTAGATTACAACACCTATGGCGAAGTTGTTGAACAAGGAAGCTAAGTTCTAGTGGAATGATGATTGTCAAAAGGGTTTGGCTACATTGAAGAAGAAATTAGTGACCTCAACGATTTTGATCTTTCCATATTGGAAGAGGGAGTTCCATGTCCATGTCGATGCGTCATCCATAGATTTTGATGCAATATTATCTCAACCAGAAGAAGGAGACATAGACCACCCAATTGATTTTGCAAGCAAGAAGTTGTCAACAACAGAAAAAAAAATTATACTACCACAGAACGAGAAGGATTGGCAATGCTATATGCGCTACATAAGTTTAGACATGACTTTTTGGGTTCTCACTTTAAGATGTATACATACCATTCTTTACTAAAATACATAGTGAACAAGCCAGTGTTGGGGGGGCGAATATGTAGGTGGTTACCGATGTTTCAGGAATACAATTTTGAGGTTGTTGTGAAACCATGGAAGTTAAATGTGGGACCATATCATCTATCATGCATACTATCGGGAGAATATGCAAGGAATCTAGATGACATTTTTCCATATGCATACTTATTTGCAGTTAAATTGGTGGATGACTACTTCACATACATTGTGAAGTTTATAAGTACAGGAATGGCCCCATCAGACATGACAGTTATGCAGAAGAAACAATTAGTGGTTAGAGCAACACAATATCAGTTAATTGTAGGGAACTTATACAAGTTAGGTGCAGATGGAATATTGAGACGATGTGTGTTGGAGAATGAAATGCCAATGATACTCTTAGAAGCACATGAAGGAATTGTAGGAGAACATTATGCAGGAAAAGCGACAACGAAGAATATTTTTTGCGCAGGGCTCTTGTGGCCCACACTCCATAAAGATTCTAAAGAATATTTTCAGGCATGGGATGTTTTTCAAAGGGTGGGAAAACCATACAAAAGGGATGAGATGCCTTTACACCCACAGGTTACATTGCAGCCACATTATACTTAGTGATCAAGAATTGCACTTCATGAATATGATGATTGTAGCATTGAATGAGAAATTTAAAATTCATCATTAGAAGAGTACGATGTATCATCCTCGGTCCAATGGGATAGTAGAATATTTTAATAAAATTACGGAAAATGCTCTGACAAAGATCTACAATGTAGGAAGATATTATTGGGACTTAAGAGTTTCTACAGTATTATGGGCATACAGGACTACAAGTAAAAAGTTGATAGGACAGAAACCTTTTAGGTTGGTCTATGGGCAAGAATCAATAATGTCGATGGAGTTTATTGTGCATTTCCTGTGCATTGCAGTGATTACTAATCTTTGGATTTTGGCACAATAGAAGATATATTTTCACAGTGGTACATCTTGAGGAAGATCGTTTTGTCATAGGTTTCCACCAATAAGTTTAGAAGGCAAGGGAAAAGGCATGGCATGATAGACATATTAAACAAAAAAAAATTCAAGTAGGGGACTTAGTATTACTATACGAAAGTAAGTTCATGCAACATCTAAGAAAATTTTGAATGCATTGGTTAGGACCATATGTGATTTATCCCATTGGTTAGGACCATATGTGATTTAGCAGTTGGAAACACTTAATGGAGAAGCCCTGGGAGGCATAGCGAATGAAAGTTGGTTGAAACTCTATAGAGACGGTCGACCGTCTGTGCACTAGTCTAAGTTGCGCAAGTTAGAATGTACCATAGTAGTTTGAAAAAACAAAAAAAGGAAAAAATTGAAATAAGTTACAATGAGCGTAAGGGAGATACAGTAACAAGACCCGCGCAGAAAAAGTGTGTGTCGCACAAATGCAAGAAATAGCTTAGAAATAGTTAGGTATACACAAAATCAACACATGGTACATGACTTCTTGACCGTTAAAGAAATTAAAAGGATGGAAATGAAGGTTAAAGAGTGTTAATGATAGGTCATAAAGACAACACATAGAAATAAATGGATAAATCTATCAAAACTCATGACAGATTGGTAGCATGAGGTACAAATCCAATGGAAGATATGGCAATAAAGCAACAATAAATTAAGTATTCATCATACCACTAATGGATTAGATAGTTAATTCATCTACGAAGGGACATGGAAAAATGGCGAAGGGGCACAAAAGTTGTGAAGGGTCAACAAACAATGGTTATTTTCACTTAGAGTTGCATGAGAGTAATAGAGAGTCACGAAATATATTGTAGAGCCAAGAAAAACCCAAGAGTCGAAGCAGTTATCACTGGTAACTAGATTACATAAATGACACCACCAAAATCATCAACACATGTACCAAAGAAAGAAAGAACAAGAGCAGAGACAGGGGAACCAAAGGTTGAGGAGACTCTAGGAGCATCATCGTCAGAGCCGAGGTTTCCTTGATCTACATTCCACCAAGGAAGGATGATGCCCCACCAGTAAAATTACAGAAGACTCCCTATTATGAGTTGGCGATGCTCGACATCCTAGAAGGAGTCATCGTGAATAAAGAAATACTAGGGAGGGTGTCGCAACTCAAATACGTGGACCATGATATTATAGACACAATGAAGTTTCTTGAACTTGCATCTCACCACTACTTGGATTTGAGGACAGATCTAACAACAAACCAGAGCATACCTGTGTGAAAGGTATGGGAAAGAGGACTGGAGTGAGAAAGCATACTAAGTTTGTTTGACATTCCAGATTTTGGTCAGAGCAATGAGTGTAGATTTTAACCTTGTACAATATTTTACTGCAAATAGATTTTCAATAAAAGAACAAAAAATATACAATGGAAAATACACACATTACATAGATATTTTTCCCCTAGAAACCCAAATCGGTAAAACCAACATATTATATATTCATTCATAGTGATACATTGTTTACAATACAATATACATATAGGATCCAATGACATAGAAAACCCTAACCCAGTGACCTGGATTAGTCAACAACCATAATTCATTAACCAGAAATAGAAACCCATCTGAAAAAACTATGTGCCAAAAATCCACCCAACAATGGACACGAAAATTGAGGTGACATGAAAAACAAGGAAAAAATGCAAGACATTTCCCGAGGAAAAAAATTCTCGGGGGCGCTGCCCTCAAAACCCCCTGCACACCCGACGCAACATAGAAAATGATAGATCTAGTCGTGCAAAGAATATAACACATACCCAACATTCTCCCACTTGTTTTTTTCTTTGCATACAGGGGGTTACAGGGTTACATAATCAGCAATCCATGGAAGCAATGCCCATGGATCCTCTACACCAAGAGAAATTCTCAGTGCTCATATATTTTGTTAATGAATCTATAACATTCTTCAACATTTCCACCTTCCCCAACAACACTTTCTTTTCTTCAACCATGTCTCTCACAAAGTGATATTAAATATGAATATGCTTTGACTTTGAATGAAAATCTCAGTTCTTCACCAGAAAAATTCCATTCTGACTATCACAATCTATCCTTATAGCTTGTTGTACCAACCCAATACCTGAACACAATATTTTTAACGACATCTCTTCCTTACTTGCATGAGTGGCTTCCATGTATTCATCTTATGTATTTGAAAGTGCCACTACAACCTGTCTTTTGCTCATCCAACTGATTGTTCCTCCAAACAGGTTAAACACATACTCGCTTGTAGATCTCCTACAATCCATATCTCCATCCCAGTATGCATCCACAAATCCATGTATGTCCAACACTTTGTCCAATCCTAGTCTTCCCTAGTAGAACAATACATAGCTAGCAGTGCCACGCAAATACCTGAAACCCTTTTTACTGTTGTCCAATGCTCCTTCCCTGGTTTTGACATATACCTGCTCAAAACTCCCACTGCATGTGTAATGTCTGATCTAGTACATACCATTTCATACATAAAAATTCCAACTATACTCGCATATGGAACACGAGACGTGTCCTCCTCCTCTTCCTGTGTCTTGGGACACTGATCTGTAAATAAATTTACACCAACAAGAATAGACCTTGATTGGTTTACATTTCTTCATATTAAACCTATGCAATATTGTCTCAACATATTTTCTCTGATTTAACTAGAGTTTCCTCTTTTTCTGATCTCTTTTAATTTCCATGCCCAAAATGAAATTTGAAGCACCGATATCCTTCATGTCAAATTTAGAGGACAATTGAGTTTTCACATCCTGGATAATCTCCTTGTTGTTTCCTATCAGCAACATGTCATTCACATACAAAAAAAGAAAAATCAAATGATCATCAATTAATTTAAAATACACACAGTGATCCTCTTTTCTTCTTGTGAAGTCAAGTCCCAACATATGAGTATCAAATTTTTGATATCACATCCTTGGTGATTATTTTAAACCATACATGGACTTTTTCATCTTGCATACCGGCTCCTTCTTTCCCTTAACAACAAAGCCTTATGGCTGCTTCATATAGATTTATTCTTCTAGATCCCCATGTAGGAATGTTGTATTCACATCCATCTATTCTACTTCAAAATCAAATGCAACAACAACATATAACATAAATCTTATAGAAGTTAACTTGGAAACAAGAGAAAAAATATCACCAAAATCAATTCCATCAACTTGGGAATAACCCTTTGCTACTAACCGAGATTTTAATTTCTCCTTTGCTACCAATGGGATTTCTTCCAGTTGGAAACTCCGCTAGATCCCAAGCCTCATTATTTTCCAAGGTTGTCATTTCTTCATCCATGGCCTTTTTCCAGAGCTTTCCATCCTCTAAATCCATTACTTCCGTGACAGTTCTAGGATCATCATCAGTAATAGACAAAGAAAAATTTGAACGGAAATTAGATGGAGTATACCTTTCCGGTAGCCTTCTTTATCGAACCGATCTCCTCAATACTGGAGTATGAGGACCTTCTTCTTTTGATTCTTTTTCTTCTGTAGATTATGATTCATCATCTTTTAAATCAAACTCGATTTTCTCTAGTTCTTCCTTACTTGGTAGGACTTCCTTTTTAACAACATCCTTCAATTATCTAAATACCACATCTAGGCTATACACAACCTTCTTAGTTTTTAGGTTCCAAAACTTATAATCTTTGAGACCATCTTTATACCCAATAAATATACACTTTTCAGCCTTTGTATCTAGCTTACTCATGTTTTCCTTTAGAACATGAACATAGGCCTCACAACAAAATACCTTGAGATGTGTGAGAGAAGGTTTCTTACTAGTACATACCTCTTGTGGATTCTTGTCATATAGCATTGATGAGGGTGATCTGTTGATTAGGTAACATGAAATACCCACCGCCTATGCCCAAAATTCTTTCCCTAACCTGGCACCAATGAGCATGCACCTTGCTTTTTCCATCAGCGTCATGTTCATCCTTTTTGCAACTCCATTCTGTTGAGGTGTATATGGAGTAGTCTTCTTCCTTTCTATACCACACTTCTTACATAATTATTCAAATTCATTCCTGCAGAACTCTCCACCATTATCTGTCCTCAACACCTTAATTATTTTCTCTGTTTGATTCTCAACAAGAACCTTAAAATATTTAAACCTGTCAAAGACTTTATATGTCTTCCTGAGGAAATATATCCAAGTATTCCTTGATAATTCAACTAGAAATGAGACATAGTACACACATTTTCCCAATGATGTAACCGACATAGGTCCAAACACACCATTGTGAACTAGCTGTAAAATTCCTTCTGCCCTTGTTGCACCAAAGGGGAATCTTACCCGTTTCTGCTTCCCATATACACAATGCTCACAGAAATCAAAATCCAGAGAGCAGTTAGACATACCTTCAACCATACCTTTAACGTGTAGTAGTCGAAGACACTTCTCTCCAATATGCCCTAGTATTTGATGCCACGACATAACCTTTTCCCCAGAGACTGTAAGAGTTCTTTCTTCTTCAACTCCAATATCAGGAACAATGGAACTATTACACCCATCACTAATAGTTCTTCCTTGTAGCTTATACAAAGTTACAAACCAAACTCTCTTCAACAACAAGATTTATCCTCGAACCATCATGCAGGTTTCCTTTTCAAATATTGTTTTTACCCCTACATCGTGCATTTTTCTTACAGAAATCAAATTTCTAGCCAAACCTAGGATGTGTAGAACAACAAGTAGTGTTTTATCCTTCCATATATGAGCCTCAACTTGAATTTTCCCCATCCTATGATTCTGGTTGTCGAGTCATCACCTAGGAAAACATTACCTCTGTTATACCTTTCATATTCACAAAACCACTCCTTGTGGGGAGTCATATGAAAGGATGCTCCTGAGTCAACAAACCATGCATCATGATATGCATGTGTGCTTGAAGAATCTAAGTACACATCCCTGCCTTCTTCCTTGGAGGTATTTTCTTCTATAGAAGGAGCTTCTTCAAATCCCTTCTTTTTCTCAATTTTGGATCTACATTGCTTCTTGTAGTGCCCTTTTTTTCCACATCTTCAGCATACCTTTACAAAATTTCCAGGAGATTTATATCTACTCTTAGACTTAGATCTCCCAGTTGAGGACTTAGATATATTTCTTTCCTCGGAGCGTCCTCTTGTGAATAATGCATATGTGCTTTGTCCTTCCATGTTATTCTGTCTCATCTCCTCCAACAAAAAAGAAAGAGACCACTTCATCAAACTTAAAGGAGGTTGTATTACTATCTATAGCCACAACCATACTATCCCATGAATCTTGTAAAGAGCACAGTAAACTGATACACTTATCTTCATCTGAAATTTTAATATCAACAGATACTAATTGACTTGCCACAGTATTGAAGGTGTTCAAATGCTCTACCGTCGAGTCTCCATCTCTCATCCTCAAGTTATACAACTTATTTCTCAGGAAAATTTTATTTACTAGGGACTTAGACTGATACAACTTCCCCAACGTATCCCATAAATATTTAGTTGTAGCTTCCTCTGACACATTCAGTAATACTAAATCTGAGAGACACGATTGGATTGTGCTCTTTGCCTTTCAATCCAACTTTTTCCAGTCATCTGTTGAAGCTCATGTAGGTGCAGTACCTAGATCCAATGCGATCCATTAATCTCTATCCACCAACAGATATTCCATATTGAGCTTCCACAGCTCAAATATTTTCCCATTAAACTTCTCGATATCCATTTTTGAATTTCTTGCCATTTATTTTCACTTGAAAAATCAATACCACAGATCTCCCACTGTAACAAGGCTTATCACAGTTATGAGCCAAACCCTTGACCACAAAGGCATCCCCATGAAGGCAACAAAGCTCTAATTCCAAATGTAGATTTTAACCTTGTACAATATTTTACTACAAATATATTTTCAATAAAAGAACAGAAAAGATACAATGGAAAATACACACATTACATAGAGATTTTTCCCCTGGAAACCCAAACCGGGAAAACCAACATATTCTGTATTCATTCATAGTGATACATTGTTTATAATAAAATATACATGTAGGAGCCGGTGGCATCCAAAATCCTAACCCATTAACCTGGATTAGTAAACAACCCTAATTCCTTAACCAAAAATATAAAACCATCCGAAAAAACCATGTGCCAAAAAACCGCTTAACAATGGACATGAAAATCGAGGCAACATGGAAAATGAGGGAAAAATGCGACATGTTTCTTGAGGAAAAATATTTCTCGGGGGCACTGCCACTGAACCCTCGTGCAGGGGGGCTATCTCCCCCGTGATACCCCCCCTCAAACCCCCTTGCGCACCTGGCGCAATGTAGCAGACACTAGATCTAGTCGTGCTAAGAATATAACACATACCTTACAACGAGGTGAATGCATGTGTCAAGTTGCTCCTAACGTGCATGCATGGAGGTTATATGTGGCTAGACAGGCCAATTTCAATAGATAAATACCTTATTGCAAGGGTCACAGGATTACCAATGCAGGGATAAGATCCAAACTCAATGTTTGCAAATAAGAAAATTTCATACAGTTTGAGGGGTGCGTAGATTGGATGTGCTGAGCATATGTGACCCAATAGTAAGGCTTGAAACATAGACAATGGCATGCAAGCTACTGAGGAAATGCAGAAAAGATCAAGTGTCAGTGGGAATGATAGTTGCATCGAAGGGATCTCCATGAGTTGGGTGCCTTACTTATTGAACCAATTCCTCCTCGATTGAGTAGAAGCATAGGATAAGGACATGGAGTTCCATTATCCATGGCTATTAATTTTGATTGTGTTCGCAGCATGGGAAGAGCCAGAGGACGTGCAGTTTTTCGAACTCAGAGGTAAACCATGTTTACCGTTTAAGTACCATAACTTCTTGTACACAACTAATAAAAGAAGACATATTGACATTGATATCGAGTTCTTCCTGTATGGTGAAAGGATTCGACACTGCATTAGGAATACACCACACATTTCAAAACAAGTGGTAGACTCCTACACCACGGTTACATGGTTAAAAGAAGACTGACACCATATTTATATACAGGCGAAGAAGGACTCGAGAGGAGAATGGGTCCAGATGAAATATAATATCATGGAAGATGATATCCACATGATCATGCAATATTGGGATCTAGATTGGAAGATTCCAACGAATGAAATAGAGACAGAATATAAGAACAACGATGCAGATGAACATGGTAATGGACAGGGTGATGAACAGGGCAAAGACACAAAATATGCACAGGAAATAGGCCCAGTGGTAGGAGAGAAAAGGAAAGACAATGGTAAGGGGCCAAGCACATCTCTGTGTAAGAACAGAAAATCCCACAAAGCATCATCTAGTTATACTCTAACAAATGATGACATTGACCGAATTGGCTATCAAGTGAGAGATGTCACTAAAGAAGCAGACGAGAAAGCATCGTGCAAAAAACATGAATTGCACTAGCAAGTGCAGGCACAATTAACACAATTGCATCATCTCTTTGAAGTAGAAATAATAACACCAGAGCTTGGATTAGAGGAAGTACCATCAATAGGCTTGATTGGGGAGGGAGGGGCCACGTCTTACTTTTCAAAGCTAGCATCAAGACGTTGAGTGGTGAAGATTTCATAAGATGTGATCGGGTTTCCTACACCCGAGATGCATGAGAAGGTACAATAGCTAAGTCAACTAGACTTAATCATCTCACAGATTCCCACAACAATGCTATAGGGCTTGCACATTGGCATTGCGCGGGAGATTTGGTTCTGCGCAGAATCAACATCATAGCAAGGGTAGCCACAGAGAACACAAAACTTTAGCAAGGGTATACAATTGTTGTACAAGAGAAGACCACAACTGAGAAAAAGGTGGAAAGGATGTTGAATTAAAAGAGAGAGGCTAAGGAGAAGGTCGACATAATAATGAAGGAGAAGGATGAGGTTGAGTAGTAGGCAGAGAGAATACAACAAGCCATCCAGTAACTCTACAAGGATATTCAATAAATTGCAGTGGTGGTCAAAACTACTCTGGAAGAACAAGTCTCAAATATCATGGAAGTCATTAAAGGCTACCGCACCATGATTGAAGACTTGCAATCGTGCACCACGCCAGGAACACCACCAAAGGAAATGGAAGAAAGATAAAGAATGACTATGACCATGGTAGAAAATATTAAGAATCTAGATGAGGAATCCACAAATCTATGTGAGGAAAGCATGTAGATTTGGACAAACCTAATGGAGGATCCAGAAATGAAGGTTATGGAGGCTAGATTGAGATATGTGCAGGACAAATCATAGAAGGCTTCAGGAAATATAAGTACGATGCCACCAGCAGAGAACATGATGGCCATACTGGAACAAAGGAAGTCATACAATGAAATTGAAAAGATAAGGGACTGGCAGAAGATTCTCCAGCAGTGATTAGTCTCGTTGCAGGATGAAGCACTAAGGATAATAGGATAATTTGTAGTTAGGTAGGGAAAGGTAAAGCAAGAATCACACAAAAGTGAGGAAAACCTTACGACCCTGACAGTGCAGGTCATAGAAGAGATTGTGGAACAAGAAGAAGAAGTCAGGAAAGAGGTTGCAACAAAAAATGAAACCTCCCAAAATTTCATAGAAGCATGGAGGGGCACAACTCAACAATCATAAGTGCATCAGGATAAGCCACGGAAGAGTGTTGTGGGGTTGTTTGATAGGTATTTTGAAGAACTAAGGATAAGTGCACATGCAAAAGTAGGTAGACACGCAAAAACAAGAAGAACAACATTCGGGAATGCAAAAGCAGCATGCAGATGCAAAAGAAGGAAAATCACGCCTAAAAAATGAGTCAACAAGAGTTGTTATGAGTCATAATGAGTTTTAATAGGACTTTGGTGGATAAACGGGTAGGGTTTTCAGCCCTAAATTCTAGGTATAAATATGTAATGGGTCGGGTAGAATATGTTGTTGAAGGCCAGAAGTTGTTGATGTTGAGAGAATAGATTGAGAATGAGAGAGATTCTATGTCTGAAGGTTTAAGGAGAGTTGCAGAGAGAGGATTGCACTTCAGAGAGGCTAGGCAGGGTGGGAAATGATAACATGATGAATCTATTGTAGTGTAGTGTGCAAGCCTGAGAAGATTGCATAAATAACAATAAAGAAGCCAGTTTTTGTGGACGTAGCCCAAATCTTGGTTGAACCATGTTAAACATTTGTGTCTGAATGTCTTGTTATGTGATTGTTCATGAATGCTTTGTTTATGCATAACTATATTTAGATCTATGTAGTATATGATGTGCAGTAAAGAGGAAGGTTACAGTGAATAGCTTGTTTTACAATTTGTGTCACAATGATGCTACATAATTGATGTTGTTAATTAATCAAGGGAAAGGAATACATAATATTAAAAATAGGGTAAATAAAGTAAGAATGAATATGGAGATAGCCTCCCATCCCCTCATTACTGCAGAAACTTGGTTTCTGCAGTGTTGATTTTGCAGGTACAATAGATAATAGTACTTGTATTTATGAATAATGTTAATTACTTCAAATAATATTATTCTTCTTTACACTTTTATTTTATTTCAATGAAACAAATACATTGCAATAGTAGAACAATAGAAAAACAAAGATCACATGAAGACACAGTGGTTTATCATGTTCACCTCATCCAAGTCAAACCCTAGACTTCTGATTAGAAGCAACAGAATAAACTTGTCCCAGTAGCTTCATCCTTCAATAGCAGCAATAGAAAAGACTCGCACATTTGAACTAGGATAGAGAGAACCCTCGCATGTGTGAACAGTGGAGAGAGAGAGAGAGAGAGAGAGAGAGAGAGAGAGAGAGAGAGAGAGAGAGAGAGGGCAGAATAGATAGATCACCAAGAATCTCGCTAAACATTCCCAAGAACCTTCGCTATATTCCTTTCGGTAGCTTGCATGAGAGAGAAAGAGATGTGTTGAGTGAGTAAAATGAGCCAAATTGTTACTTATTTAAATTGGAGAAGTGACCTTTCAAGAGACACCTTTTCATGAGGTGACTTTCAAATTTTACATATAATTATTTTTCTTTTTCTTTACAAAAATAATAATTTCATTTTTTACTTTACAAAATACATTATGAAGACCAACCATAGTTACAATTTCAACACTCCCTCTTAACTAGGGAGGTATTCATAACAACCAGCTAAATGTATTCAAGCTAACCAATTTTATCTAATGAAAAGTTACATCAAATATATCATAACATATCATCAACTGCATCATATCTGAACCATAATTCATCTGGTATGGTGCACATCAATTCATATCATCCACCATATCATCTCTAATCCGTATTAGCATGATGTGAATGAAACATATCTAAGATATATTGGCATGATGTGGAGTATCATCTACATCATCTCTAAGTTGTACTATCATGATGCTTCTGCATCATATCTAAGTTGTACTAGCATGATGTAGATTAGTGCCTTGGCATCATCTCTAATATGTAATAGAATGATGCTACTGCATGATATCTAAGTTGTACTAGTAGGATGTGATTCAGGCAATAGAATCATCTCTAAGTTGTACTATCATGATGCTAATGCATCATATCTAAGTTGTACTAGCATGATGCGACTTCAGACATATATATCATATCCAAGCTATACTAGCATGATGAAAAATCATCATATCTAAGGTGTACTAGAATGATATGACTTCAGACATCTATATCATATCTAAGTTGTACTAGCATTATGAAAAAGAATCATATCTAATTTGTACTAGCATGATACAAATCAACACTCCCTTTCAACCTAGGGAGAAGTCTCCACAATTCCCAACTTGTCCCTGAAGTATACAAATTTCCCTTTCAACAAGGGCCTCGTCAAAATATTTGTTGTCTACTCATTGGTGGAGATATATTAGAGTTTTACTTCTCCCTTCTATACTCGATCACAGATGTAATAATACTTTATCTCAATGTGATTCGACCTATCATGGAACATTAGGTTCTCTGAAAGATTCACACAACTTTGATTGTCACAGAATATCACAGTCGAATATGGAACCTGATAAAATAGTCCATAAATCAACTTACGAAGCTATACTAATTTCATACAAGCATCACATGCTACAATGTACTATGTCTCTGTAGTTCTAAGTTACATAGACTTCTATTTTATGCTAATCCAAGATATCATGGTTGCGCCCAAACTGAAGAAGGTACATGAGGTACTCTTTCTGTCATTCGCACTCCCTTCCCAATCAAGTCTATATATCCTTGCAGTTGTACATCACTATTTGAGAAATATCTCAAACCATAATTCAGTGCCCCACATAAGTATCTCAAGATATTTTTTGCAGCTATCGAATGCTCATGTCTAGGCTCCACTTGGAATTGGCTCAATGTGTTTACAACAAAGCATATGTTTGGACTGGTATTCACCAACTACATCAATGAGACAATCATTTGTCGATACATGGAAAAATAAACCAGTTCAAAGTCTGAGTCTCTCAACTTTATAAAATTAGTCACCATGGGAGTAGCCATGGATTTGCAATCTATCATCCCAAACTTCTGAAGGATATTTATTGCATACTTCCCTTGACCTAGGAATATTTCACTAGGATTTTGGCATACCTCCAATCCCAAGTAATAATGCATGAGGCCAATATCCTTCATATCGAATTCTAAATCTAGCTCCCTTTTACAATAAATGATGAGAGGCTATGAACCTATCAAAAATAATTCATCAACATATAACAGCAGAATCACAGGTGCGTCATTCACAACTTTGTATAGGTTTGGATCAACATGGCTCTTGAAAAAGCCAATTCTTGTTAAGTAATTGTCAATCCGTTCATACCAATCTCTTGGATCTTGCTTGAGACCATACAAGGCCTTTTTCACTCTCCAAACATGGGACTCCCTAAAGTGAACCTCAAATCCTTGAGGTTTCTCTATGTGAACTTCCTCTTCAATCACTCCATTTAGAAATGTGGTCTTCACATCCATCTTATGTAGACTCCATCCCATGAAGGATGCAAGAGAGATAATGGATCTGATGGAAGTGTATCTCGCAATAGGGGAAAATGTCTCATCATAATCTTCTCCCTCTTTCTGGTAAAATCCTCTAGCCACGAACCTTGCCTTGTATTTATCAATGCTTCCATCCACCTCATTATTAATATTATATATCCATTTTGAAGTCACCATAGAATTCCCTTCAGGCCTTGGAATTATTTCCCACACATCTTTCTTCATGATGGATTGGTGCTCTTCCATCATGGCTTCCTTCCATTCTTTCTACGTGACATCCTCTTCAAATGTGGAAGGTTTTCTCGGATAGTTGGTTTGGATAGTTGGTTGTCATTGATGTCAACCCTTGAAGAATGATATTGTGATTGATATCAACCCTCAGAGATTGATGTCAACCCTTGAGTATGTTTGGCAGCACATTCCAATAGCTCCATAGGTATATGGGTAAGGAACCCAAGTTTGGTTGAGGAATAATGTAATGAAGATCAGTGAATTTTCAAGTGAGACTATTCTAGATGGATAGTACATATTGTGTTGTTTCTGGTGATATGTGGAACGTCACATAACTCCTCACGGGTAGAGAGTTATGGCCTTGTAAAGTTGGAGAATGATGATGAGTTATCTAGAAGCCCCTAGAAGGTCAAAGAAGTCAATTTATTCTAGAATCTCCTATAATAAGTTTACTAGTCAAAGTGGTTGTAACTAGGAGTTAATCATTATTTAAGTTGTTCCAAAAAGAAAATAATTAAAAATAAATTAGTTGCAACTAGAATTGGTGAGTTTACTATTTGTGGATAAAGTGGTTGTAAGTGGAAAAAGTGGTTAGAAGTGGATTATCCCTAAAATAAGGAAGTTGGGTAAAGTTAGTTAGAAGATAACCCCTTGAGGAAGCTACTTGGAGAATATAAATAAGAGCACAAGGGTATCCTATTGAGAATATTGAATATCTATTATTTTGTGAAAGATTTATTGTAGGTAATCATTGATACATCTGAAGTTACGCAAGTCTGAGGTAACAAATAAGGGTTGATGGTGAAAGTTTCGAAGTTGTAGAATTTCTTAAAAAACCCTAGGTTTTTATGTGTACGCAGGCTCTAGTGGAGGAATGAACATACCTATGTTGTCTATAGAAGAGTTGGTCACGTACAGTTTGAAAAATCCATAAAAATTTGAGTAGATGTGGTTACCAGGTCTCTAGAGTCTAAAAGCAAGTTCCTAGGAAGGTCTACAGTGATCAGGTACAGAAGACCTATCTACAGGTTCAAAAGGTATGTCATACTCTTATGTGTAGTTATATATTGTTCTCTACATGAGATATAGTTATGGGATATTGAGGGTTTTCCCTAGAGAGGTTTTTTATTGTATGGCACTTACTATATGAGGCAGATCTACAAAAATACAGTCTTGGTATGTTTGGTATTTATCATTGGTACATCTTGGTTGGGTCATCGGTACATCTTGTTGGGTTGAGAGTTGAGGCACATCTTTTATTTCTTGGTACATGGTTGATGTCTTTTGATTGTGATGTGTTGTTGAAGCTGTTGGTTTAGTTTGGGGTTGCATATCAATGAGGGTTTGATGTCTAGTCCATGTGAGGGTTTATTGGACATGATTATGATTGTATGCACATGTATGGCACATGACTAGAGAGACATAGATTCACATGGTTTGAGTGATATTCTTGTGATATTGGGTATAAGATCTATGTTATTAGATATGATCTATTGAGGATATTATTTGTACAGTTTGAGGTTGCATTACTGATAAATGGTACAATTTGAGGATATTATTGGTACAATTTGATGATTAATAAATGTTACAATTAGTCATTATTGATTCACCACCCCCTCTCAATAATGAGTAATTTAACCACTAGATTAATGAGTGGTTAAATTTAACCACTAGATTGATGATTAATAAATGTTACAATTACTCTGAAGTGATATACCTTCAGAGTAGATTCCTTCAATAAACAATTTAACCACTTGAAGGTATATCATGGAGAAAAAAAATATGAATAAAAATGGAATACCACAGTTTCATGGACAGAACTATGCATTCTGAAGAAGAAGAATGAAAACATATGTACAACCACATGGATTTGATGTTTGGAAATCAGTAGTAGATGTATATAAAGATCATGCCACTCTTCCAGCTGATGAGAATGGAAAGAAACCCAGTCAAAATAATTCGAAATCCAAAAATGTCATCGTGAACGGTCTGGTTGATTCAGTATATGTCAAAGTTATGCATTGTGACTCTACAAAGGAGATTTGGGAAAAACTTCAGAATTTTTATGAAGGAGATGCCAAATTCAAGGAAGCAAAGCTTCAAAATTACAGAGGTCAATTTGAACAGTTGAAGATGAAGGAAGATGAAAATATTGCATCTTACTTTTTACGAGTTGATGAAATAGTGAATGCAATTAAAGGATTGGGAGAAGAAGTTGATGAATCTATAATTTTTCAAAAACAACTAAGATATCTTCCAATGAGATTTGATACTAAGATTTCAGCTCTAGAAGAAAGAGAAAAACTGATTTTTATAAGAATGAATGAGCTTCATGGAATATTAATTGCTTATGAAATGAGAACATAATAGGAGAACCCAGTTATAAAGGAGGCAACATTCAAAGCATCCAAGAAGATAGAGAAAAGAGAAAACAAAATCCAATTGATTTGGATTTATGAGCAGAACGAAATGAAACCACATATTTATAATACTAACACAGAGACATAGTGAAAAATAACAGAGATATAGTAAAACTTGACTTCTATTAAATAAGAAATATGCTAAAAATTGTAAAATGCAGACTGAAAACAAGCTTGCTAGAATGGTGGCAGCTTATATCTAAGAAGAGATGTGACAGTTACGCTCATTTGCAAGAAGATGAGTAAAATGAGGCTTTGAAGACATTTTAAAAATAAACATGAATTCTAAAACCCTAGACGTCCAAAAACTTAACCCTAGGAGATGAAGCGCCAAAAGTCATGTGGGCCCCGTTGTGGTTAGTTAGTACATTAAGTTACTAGGGTCATAACATTTGCATACGATATTCATTTAGGGCGCATGATACCTCATTAGAAAGGTATTGACGAGGATATTAATTTAGGGGGATAAATCAAAGCCTTTCATAATTTTTAAGGTGCCCGATCGTGAAAAAACATCGTTTAGGCCCTCAAAATGTCCCCGGAAGTTCAGGAACCGAACAACTGCTAAAAATAGTAAGTTGCCAAAAAATTGTTTTGATCCTGTTGGAAAAGATGGGTGGCCACCAAGATCCTCCTGGATCAATCCCCCCCCCGCCCCTTAAGAAGAAATGGTCTCCATTGCATTGAGTTCCCCCATCGGATGAGGAAATTTCTGTTGAATTTGGCCCTAGGTGAGCCACTTGCCTTGGTGCAAGAGCTACCCTACTTTGACAACCCAATAAAGCTGGATCCTTTGTTGGTGAGTTCCCTTGACCTGTTTTTCCATGATATCATTAGTGGATTCATGTTCCATGCATTCAAGGTTGATCTATGTTGGTGTCAATTATTCTGTTATCTCCGACTTGTCCAATAATGGTGGAAAATAAGGCCGAAGGAGGTCCACATTGAAAAGAAGGCGGAAGGGGGGAAGATTGAGCTCAAAAGCATTGTCACCCACAACCTTGGTGATGGTGTACGGTTCATAATGGAATGAAAAAAGATTCTGATGAGGCCCTGTAAGGCATTCTTTATACAAGTGCAACCAAACTTTGTCTCCCACCTGAAACTGGTGTGGCACCCGATGTTGATCATGGCGCTGCTTGTACTTGGAATTGGACTTCTGTAAAATATCCTGAACCTATTGGCAGATGTGTTGGATCCTCTCAATGAACCGGGTAGATTTTTCAGCTCCAGTTGGAGAATGCGACGAGTCTTCTTGGATGGCCACAAGGGGTAGTGCAACATCCATGGGACCCAATGGTTGAAATCCCAACCCCACCTGAAAGGAGGTGTCGTTGGTTGAGCTATGTATGGCTCTGTTGTAGTTGTGTTGAACATAGGGAAGAATCTCATCCCAAGTGTGGGGGTGCTTGGAATTGTACATGTGCAGGATGTGCACAATCATTTGGTTGACGAACTTGGTTTGGTCATCTGTCTGGGGGTGGAAGGCGGTGGACTTGGTGAGCTTGGTGTCCAAAAGTGACCAGAGGATTGACCAGAATGTGCTAAGGAACTGGTTGTCTCAATCTGAGACAATGGTTTGTGGGATCCCAAAGTGTACCCACACTCATTCAAAGAAGATCTTGGTAGTGGCCTTCATTGTGATGCTCTTCTTGCCGGCGGCCAGAATCGCCATCTTGGAAAAACAATCAACCACCACAAAAACACAGTCATTTCCCCGCTTGGTGGATAAAAGGCCTGAGATGTATTCCATTAAGATGGATTCCTAGGGCCTGTCAAAAGTCTGCATAGGAGTGTACAAGCCTTGTTTCTTAGTGGTCGGTTTGGAAATAGCACAGGTAGTGCAAGACCAGATATACTTGTTGACATCCTATCGAAGTTTTGTCTAGTAGAAATTTCGTTGCAACACTACCACTGTCTTTTCCATGCCGATGTGTCATGCAACCCAACTGTAGTGGGATTTCCTAATCATATTTTCTTTTTCTCTTGATGGAATGCAGATATGGCCTAGGTGGCACAGTAGCCCACCCTGAATATGGAAATTAGTGACAATTGTGTTCGCACCCAACATCTGGTAGGTGTTGGCGAAGTTAGGATCTATCTCATAGAGGTGGGGCCATTTGTAGGTCTCATGGCCACAAGAATTTAGCATCGTCGTGAGTGCCACTACTGGAGGTCGGCTGAGGAATTCGACGACTCGATTGGTACTTCTTGTTTTATACTTGATGTTGAGGTGAAACTGCTGCAAATATGTGGATCACTTCTTATGGAGATCATTCTATAATTTTCCTTGTGTCTGCATGAACTGCAGCGGCTTATGATCAGTGTGGATGACTGTCACCTTCCCAAGAATGTAATACCTCCACTAGAAGAGGGATTTCACAATGGAGTGCATTTATTTATTGTAAGTAGGTTACTTATGGGTGGAATATGATAATGTCTCACTTTGATAGGCCACGGGGTGGTCATGTTGAGTGATGACTACGCCCACAGCATAGTCTGAAGCATTTGTCTCGATCTGAAAGGGTTGTTGCAGGTCAGGTAATGAAATCACTGGGGTAGAGCATAAGAGTTGCTTCAAATCATAGAATTATTTATGTTGGGATAGGCCCCACACAAATATTTACTTACCACCACCCGTGGTTATTTTTCTAAGGGCCCATGCAATATGGGAGAATCCCAACACGAACCTGTGATAGAAATTAGCAAGGCCTAAGAAGCTTCAAAGCTTAGTGAGCATGGTTGGAGGTGTCCAGTCACATATGACTTGGATCTTGGCTGGACCAACATGCACACCATGTGCATGAATAATGTATCCTAGCTATTGGACCTTGTCCATGCCGAAGGAGCATTTTTCCAAGTTGGAATATAGCTTGTGATGCCGCAGAGTGTGCGTAAATTGTTGAATATGATGCAAGTGTTATGCCCAAGTCTTGTTGTAGACAAGGATGTCATCCAGATACACCACCAAAAAATAATTAGTGAAAGGCTGCAATATATTGTCCATCATCCTCATGAAAGTGGTTGGGGCATTTGTCAAACAAAAGGGTGTGACCAACCATTCAAAAATACCTTATTTTGACTAGAAGGTAGTTTTCTATACACATGTATGTTCTATTGGGACCTAATGGTAGCCAGACTTCAGATCAATCTTACTGAAGTATTTGTCCCCCTTGAGCTGATCAAGGAGATTGTCGATTCAGGGAATTGGGTACCGAAACCTGACTGTGATTTTATTTAGGGTTCGATAATCAATGCAGAGTCTCCAAGTCTTGTCTTTATTTTTCACCAGCACAATTGGGCTTCCACAAAGTGATGATATGAGTTGGATGTGCCCCTTGTAGAAAATGTATTGGATCTGATGCTTGCTCTCCTCATTTTCTAGCAGAGAGCGAAGATAGACTGGCCCATTGGGTAGCAATGCATCGGGGGTCAAATCGATGGGATGATTGACCTAACAATGTAGAGGTACCCTAGTAGGTGATGAGAAGATGTCTTTGTATTCTTCCACGACCTTATTCACTTTATTTTTCTGTGTGGAGAGGTCGGATGTGGAGACCATGGATGTGGTTGCAATGTTTCTCTCACTTTGAGAGTGAATCACAAAGAAGACAAACTTCTCAGTCTAAGAAATGACCTTCCTGCATTGCTTAGCAGAGATCAAGGAAATTGCATTAGGTGGGACTACCTCAGGTATCATGTACAATTTCCTGTTCAAAGTAATAATAAAACTACGAGGCCTAGACTCATATACAACATGAAGTTTCCATAAATAAATTTGGCCCAAAATAACATCACAAACTTCAAGGGGAGAAACATCACACAATGCCTCATTTTTTAATGGATTGAGGTCGTACGACAGGTGACATTGTTGGTTGACGTGAAGATCACTTCCTTGATGGAGCCATCCGATGGTCTAGGGTGTCGGGTGCGACGTTGAAGGAAGGGTTATTGGCTTGACAAACTATACCAATATGAGGTTCTTCTAGCTACCGCTATCAATGATGAAGCGAAATGGAGTGTCTTTTACCCACATTTGTGAATGAAAGAGGCACTCACCTTTCTCTGTCTCATCAGGTTCACCAGGATGGATCTTGGTGGTAGCAACGGTGGAACTGGGTTCTTTGTCAATGATTTGTCTCCCCTTTTCTAGTTTTGAATCAAATCTGGAACCCGCGTCTAATTTAGAGGCTTTTACCTCAGCCACCAATGACTTCTTTGAGTGAAAATCAACAGTGTTATGCCAGGGGCTCTTATAGAAGTTGCACCACTTCTAGGTATCTTTCTTCACCTTCCCATTGTCCTTCTTTGCTTTTGTCTTGGACTGCTTGTCCTGAGGTTTCCCATCTTTTCTCTGTCCTTTTGTCTGTAGGTTGGGGATTCCCTTGCCTTGCTTCTCCTGTGAGGGGATCCGAGATCCAAACTGTCGTGTCTTTTGTTTCAACTTCTGCTCAATTTTGACGACATATCGATAGGCCACACTTAAGGATGAGATGTCCAAAAACTCCATTTATATATTGATGTATATATGTAGACCCTTGCAGCACTTGAGCACCATATGTCGCTTAGAATATTTGATACCCAACTTGGTGAGCAAGGTATAGACAAAATTAGTGAACTCTGACATTGTTTGGTCTCTTTCCTGTTGTAGTGTGGTCCATCTTGTATACAAGTCGTCATAACTTCCAATAGGGTAGTATTGTTCCTTAATAGCATCCCTAAAGGAAACCCAAGTGGGTGAAACTACAAATAATGTGGATCCATATATTTCCTTTTTCTCACAGAAATCCTCCCACTAATCTTTGACATGGGGGACAACCTTGAGGAACGCAAATGTAATCTTTTCTCTATTGGAAAATTTGTGGACAGAAAAATACCTTTCTAGAAGGTTTAACCATTTATCTACGACATCCGTATGCATTTGGCCTTCAAATATAGGAACATAAAAGTTGATATGTACCTTGAAGGGGGTGGCCCCTCTGATTGAGGTGGATGCATCGCTTGTCGGCAGTCGTTGAAGGATTTGTGCAAAGTTGTCGATCATCTTGTTCCTCTGTCCCTCAAGGGATTCCACGAGCAACATTTTGAAAGGATATCCTATCCCATCGTCTTTATTTTTGTTAGAAAAACAGGACCGTGGAGCAATAAAATAAAACAAATGCAGAAACAAAACACAAAAGACACACAATACAAGAGAGACACAGATTTACGTGGTTCACCCAGTGTGGG
>JZKD02S1612046.1:611754-651868 GCA_000966675.3 Picea glauca
GCTACATCCACCAGAGAAATTTCCAGGTCCTTCCTTTATTATTATCCAGCAAATGAAGGGATACAACCTACAGCAAAACCTGTTGTAACTTCCTCTTCTTTCTCTCACAGTCTCCCCTCTCAGAATACAATATTCACAATCAATCATAGCCGCAATACATTTCCCTCATAAAAGAGGGTTTCCTTCTAGGGAAAAAAACCCTAACATAATCTCTACCGTTAGGTCTGCAACCTTATAATGAACGGTCCAGATTTACAATGAAATTACAATATACTTTTACGAGGAAATTTTTGCTTCGGGGGCTTCACCCCAGAACCCCCATTGGGGGACGTTGCCCCCGCTGGGGGCCCGCTTGCCCCCATACCCCCCAGCCGGGGGGATAGCCCCCCCGAACCTCGCAGAGGGGGTACCCCCCTCTGTACTCCCCCACATGGAAGAGTGTACATACTTATGGGGTGTAAATACTTCATGGGGTATAAACATGGCTGAAAGCAAGGACCTCTGAATCAGGAAGATAATCAGGCTCCACAACCAACACTTTTTTCCCACCATGGATGGTTTCTTGGGCGTTCGATATCTGTTTTCCTCAAGAGAAACAATATCGAGACCCAACTCTCTATACCTTGACCATGTTGGGGACATGCATTAAAAAAAACGACAAGGAACATACCGCTCTAATACCATTGATATGTATTTATGAGTGGAATGAAATAAAACCACATATTTATAATATTAAAATAGAGACACAGTGAACAATAACAGAGATACGTTAAAACTTGACTTTTATAAATAAGAAATATGCTAAAAACTGTAAAATGCAGACTAAAAACAAACTTACTAGAATGGTGGAAGATTATCTCTGAGAAGAGATGTGACGGCTACGCTCATTCACAAGAAGATGAGTAAAATGAGGATCTAAAGGCCTTTTTACAATAAAAATGAATTCCAAAACCCTAGACATCCAAAATCCTAACCCTAGGAGATGAAGCGCCAAAAGTCATGTGGGCCCCATTGAGGTAAGTTAGTACATCAAGTTATCCAAGTCATAACTTTTGCATACGATCTCCATTTAGGGAACACGGTAGCTCATTGGAAAGGTATTGACAAGGAGATTCATTTAGGGGGATCAATAAGAGCATTTTCTTATCTTTGAGATGCCTGATCACGAAAAAACATCGTTTAGGCCCTCAAAATGGACCCAGAAGTTCAGGAACCGAAAAACTGCTAAAAATATTAAGTTGCCAAAAAACTATTTTGAGCCAATTGGAAAAGGTGGGTGGCCATGAGATCCTCCTGGATCAACAAATTTAGAATGTAGTTACAACAATGATTTAGAAGAAGATGAAGAAATGGAAAACTTTGTAAGAAAGTTGCAAAAGGGAACAGGTAAATACAAAGGTAAGCTTACGTTGAAATGTTTTAATTATGGTAAAATTGGTCATTTTGCAATTAAGTGTCCTTATGCCACAAAGTCATATAGTGATGAATAGGAAGATCCCAAGAAAGAAAAGAAATATCAAAACAGAAACTAGAAAAACAAAAGGAATGTCTTCAAGAAAAATATATACTCAAGAGAAGACAGTTCCTCATCTAGTGAAGATGGTGAAACCAACAATGATTCAGAAAAGTTACTATTTATGGCTAAGGAAAATCAAACAAGAAACTATGATAGTTCAAAAGAAGAAGGCGAAGTTGATCTCAAAGAAGAATTAATTAATGCCTTAGAAGAACTAAGGAAAGAAAGAAAGAAAAACAAGTCACTCAAGAAAGAACTAAAAGGAACTTAGAATCTCAACTTAGAGGAAGTCAGCCAGATAATTACAAAATTGAAAGTCCAAGTAGAAGAGGATATAAGGATTGAAGAAATACTCAGAAGTCATCTAGCAGAAAAGGAGAAGATCATTGAAAGGTTGGAAGTAGAAGCATTCACTCTAAGAAAAGATCTTCAAAAGAAGTACATGCAAAAAGATAGCACCAAGACATTGGATAAGATCATCAACAATCAAAGGGAATACTATGACAGATCCGGACTAGGGTACAACCAAATGCAGAGAGAGAAAGGTTCAAGCTCTATGAAAAAAGAAACAGAACAAAAGATTTATGCAAAATTTCTCAAAGAAAGGAAGCATGGTCAAGAGGAATTAGAAAGGAATGAATATACAAGACCCTCTACATTCAAGCAGCAAGGAAGCTTCAATCATTGTGAAAGAAACAACCAAAGAGAATATCTTGATCAGACAAGGAAAAATTATAGAAGGACTACACCACAAGGAAAATCATTAACTCCTAGATATGTAAATTTATTTTATGGTCATTGTTTTTATTATACTAACTTTGGACATAAGGTTGTAGATTGCAGGGATTATCAAAGAAATAATCAGGCAATAAATGCTTATGTGACCCCAAAAAATATTGAATGTTACAAATGCCACAACTATGGACACATAACTCGAAATTGTAGAAACGTGATAAATCACCCCATGAAATAAAATATTGATGAAAGACACAAGGTTTGGAGAAGAAGTGAAAAATCAGAGGAGAAGGTAAATGAAGAATAGGTCCAAAGAATCATACTTCCAGTATTTGTAGTAGCACAAGATCATGATGAATTTACAGGAAAAGAGGAAAGGGACAGAACTCGAGTAGAAGATGAAGAAGATGTCAAATCTCAGGATGATGATAGAATTCAGGAAGAGAATGAAAAGGAAGATGTATTCACAGAAGAAGAGTATTACACTACATGAGATCAGTTATTGTTCTGAGCCATTTGGCTTGGAGACTCCTAGGTAATATGAATATTAGACAAGGGGAGTCTATGCAGTAGCTAATACATATGGTTCAACATTTTGGACAGTTGAGTAGCAGAGTCTTGGACAATATGGATAGAGATTTATTGTAAGAACACTTAGCAGGTTTGGAAAAATATATGACAATGGATGAAAGCATGTATTCAGAGATTGGTTCATAGATTGGTTCAGAGAGTGGTTCAGAGATAAATTAATATTAGCATGATACATGAATATTTGAATTCTTATTCTTGAATTATTTTTATATATGTCAGTTGATTACACAAGGAAGCACCAATGGAAAATAACTCCAAAAGGAAGAAGGTGCAGGAAGACCTATATTGATCTACACAAAAACATGTAGAGAAGTCATTAGAGAGAGAAAGATTCATAAAGGAATATTAGTAGCATACAGACACAGAGACACAACCACATGGGGAGCTATTATTTTAACCAGGATTTTTTGGAGAAGGTACAATGTCATATCGACAGGGGGAGTTAATCCTTTTTCAAAGGGAGAGAGAGAGAGAGAGAGAGAGAGAGTAATCAGAGGCATGGAGACAGGGGGAACAACTCCAAGGACAGTGCAGATAGGCTGAGCATCCAAAAGGACAGTGAAAATAGGGGGAGAATCCCCAAGGAGAGTTTAGTAAGGGGGAGAAACCCCAAGGAGAGATACCCTTTTCCATTGATGTCAAAAGGGGGAAGATATAAACATTTGAGGAGTATGATCATGTGACTAAGTGTTGTCATCAATGTTGGGGTTGCCATCAATGCCAAAGGGGGGTATTTTCGGATAGTTGGTTTGGATAGTTGGTTTTTATTGATGTCAACCCTTGGAGAATGATATTGTGAATTATGTCAACCCTTGAGTATGTTCGGCAGCACATTCTGGTGTCTCCAGAGGTATGGGTAAGGAACCCAAGTTTGGTTGAGGAATAATGTAATGAAGATCAACGAATTTGTAGGTGAGACTATTCTAGATGGATAGTACATGTCATGTCATTTCCAGTGATATGTGGAACGTCACATAACTTATCACAGGTAGAGATTTATGTCCTTGTAAAGTTTGAGAACCCTCATGAGTTATCTATAATCCCCTAGAATCTCCTAGAAGCAGTTTACAAGTCAAAGTGGTTGTAACTAGGAGTTAATCGTGAGTTAAGTTGTTGCAAAAAAATTAATTATTAAAAAATTACTTGAAACTAGAAGTGGTGAGTTTACTATTTGTGGATAGAGTGGTTTTAAGTGGAAAAAGTGGTTAGAAGTGGGTTAGCCCTAAAAGAAGGAAGTTAGGTAAAGTTAGTTAGAAGATAACCCCTTGAGAAAGCTACTTGGAGAATATAAATAAGAGAGCAAGGGCCTCCTATTAGCACCTATTGAGAATATTGAGTATCTATTATTTTGTGAAAGTTTTATTGTAGGTACTCATTGATACATCTAAAGTTATGCAAGTCTGAGGCAGCAAAGAAGGGTTGGCGGTGAAAGTTTCAAAGTTGCAGAATTTTAGGGAAAAAAAACCTAGTTTTTGAGGTGTGGGTTGTAGTGGAGGAAGGCACGTACATACATGGGTTGCAGTGGATGATCAGGGGATCAAATTTTGCTCAAAAATTTAAAGTGTTCAAAATCACTTCAAATCGAACGAGAGCATAGGCCTCGTCATTACTAACCCAACACAACTCGTTTGGGTTCAAACAGATGTCAGGAGCGAGAGATATCGTGTTTTGTTCAAATTTACAAACAGGCAAAAAAAGGGGTGTTGACTGTACAGTCCGTACGGATGCTAACGTGGCAGGCCGTACAACATGTGGAAGGCAGCTATTGAGACAATTGGCATGTGACATGGCTTGTTAGCAACGAACAGGATGGTGACATGTGGCCCAATCAATGGCCTCCACGTGTCACATGTTTATTGGATTAAAATCTTTGCACTTGGCAGGAGTCGACCCCGTGACCTCCGGGCAGGGTAAAGCCTTGGGAAAGGCTACCCAACCAGCACGCCCGCATATGTTACTTAACATATGTATGCATTGTAATATATTTAAATTTGCAAAAATGTGTATTGGGGCGTGAACTGGGCCGGGGCTAATCCCCGACCCATGGTTATATATATGTATTGCATATGACCGGTGCTACAGGCAGTTAAACCCACCATAATATATATGTTGTAACCATTTTGAATGCACATGGTTTGACATAACATGTGACCAACGTGTATGCGCGCGGTTTAATCCACGGTTTTGTATATGGTTTGAACTTTAGCCTTGTTATGTATTGCGCGGTCATGTGGTGACCATGTGCCCACGGGCCTTGGTAGTTAAAGGTCGGCGCGTAACCATTCGACAGTTTGTACCGGTTGTGCGGTTGCGCCTGGTGCCAAGTTTTTACACTTAAATATGCATGTGGGCTAGGTTGAGCCAACAAGGGTGTGTTTTGGAGATGCAGAGACAGCAAGCTTGAAGGGGGGACTTCCAGGAAGCCTATCTTCTTCAATTTTTGGCCAAACGAGGTGCCGAAAAAGCCCAGCTAGGGTTTTTTGGACGTTCTGAAGCCATTGGAGCAATCTATTTGTCATTTTGAGCATTGTAAAGCACATTTTTGAGCACTTTGATAAAATAATACAAATGATCCATTGGAAGTTGGACCAGGAGATGTAGCCCAAGAGAGGGGTGAACTCCTTTATCATTTGTTGTGTTATGTGTTTTCTGTTCATTGATTTTGCTGTTGTTTATATGCATCTTGAATGAGTAAATCCTATTAAATTTGTGTTGCAAAGTTGATCCATTTTCATTTTAACACATAAATTTTACTTGCAAATATTTTCAAGAATACAAGTCTTCTTCATTTTTAGATCAGTGGAGGAAGGCGCGTACATACATGGTCTGTATAAGAGGAGGTCGCGTACAATTGGTAAAATCCATGAAAACTTGAGTAGATGTGGATGTTAGGTCTCTAGAGTCTGAAATCAAGTTCCTGGGAAGGTCTATAGTGATCAGGTACATCAGATCTATCTACAGGTTCAAAAGGTATATCATACTCTTATATGTAGTTGGATATTGTCGTCTACATGAGATATGGTTATGGGAGATTGAGGGTTTTCCCTAGAGAGGTTGTTGATTGTATGGAACTTACTATATGATATAGATCTACAGAAATATAGTGTTGGTATGTGTATTTATCATTGGTACATGTTGGTTGGGTCATTGGTACATCTAGTTGGGTTGAGAATTGAGGTACATCTTGTATTTCTTGGTACATGGTTGAGGGATTTTGGTTGTGATGTGTTGTTAAAGTTATTGGTTTAGTTTGAGGTTGCATATCAGTAAGGGTTTGATGTCTAGTCCATGTGAGGATTTATTGCACATGATTATGATTTAATGCACATGTATGTCACGTAACTAGAGAGACATAGATGCACATGTTTTGCGTGACATTCTTGTGATATTGGGTATGAGATCTATGTTATCAGATTTGATCTATTGAGGATATTATTGGTACAGTATGAGGTTGCATCAAAGTGAAGGTTTAATGCATTGTCGATGTAAAGGTTTATGGAGAGTATGGTGTATTGCTAGAGGAATCTTGTTGGTTATCTTGGTGATATTGTCCATATGGTTGAAAGAGGTCTTGGTGATTGATATTGGTGATTAGATCTGATTTGGTTGATGAGATTGATGAGATGGTTTGGTGTGACAGGTTGTGTTGTGCATAAGTGATGTACTCGTGTTGATATAGGTTTGGTGCATGGTTGATGCACTAGTTGTTGGTATAGATTGTTGGTATAGGTTTGGTGCATGGTTGATGCACTAGTTGATGGTACATGTTGAGGTATAGTTTGATGCATGGTACAAGTTGTTCTGACAGTGACAAGTTGGACAGGTTGATAGGTTACAATGGTACATTTCACAGTGATAGTGTGGCAGTGGTTTCATTAGTTATTTGACATTTATGTTTCAGTGTGGTTGGACGGGGCAAGGAAAGGGGGTTGTACCCTCCTTCTGGTGGGTGACATAGAATCAAGGAGTTGGAGATTCCTTCAGGTTGGAGCTTTTGAACTAGGTGGTTGTATCAACCTTCTTGTTGTATCTGGAGAACCCAGAGGGTTGTATCCTCCTTCTGGTTGGAGCCAAAGAATTAGGGAGTTGGAGCTTCCTTCAATTTGGAGCTTGAGAAAATAAGGGGTTGGATCCTCCTTCCAGTTGGAGCTAGAGAATTGGAAGTTGGTGCTTCCTTGAATGTAATTCTTGACATATAAAAAAAAACATTATGTGGTTTTTTCTCGTATTTTGTTTCCATGTAAATATTGGTGTATTGTGAATTATGTGGATGTGTTTGTTATTGTTTATTATGCATTGATGTATGTTAATGTTTTTGATACATTAATATATTGATGATGAACAGATGAACATGGTTGAATAAGTAAAAAGGATATACATTGTGGTTTGAAGGATTAATAAGTGGTACAATTGCGCATTACTTATTCACCCCCCCACCTCTCAGTAATCCAATAGGTTATTTGTTCACGAGTTTTGTCATTAGTGTCACATAAAAAGGGAACCACTTTGGTTTCTTACTTACGCTTAAGGCATCATGTTGGCCCTCGACAAAGTTTTGAGGAAACCTTCGTCAGAGCTAACCCACTTTTGGAATTCAACACATTGGTTGAGGAAGGAGTGCCCAAGCTGAGTTGAGATCACAGATCTCACTAATTTTTCGAGCTATGTGGACCCAGTAAGGGTTCCTCTAGGGTTTTGTAATGGGTTTATGGGATGTCGGCGCATGGGTTCTCCCATGTTTAGGCCTTATTGTAAGGGATTGTAAAAGTATAA
This sequence comes from Picea glauca, assembly GCA_000966675.3. Lineage (NCBI taxonomy): Eukaryota > Viridiplantae > Streptophyta > Pinopsida > Pinales > Pinaceae > Picea > Picea glauca. Next base: position 619,370 of record JZKD02S1612046.1, read on the forward strand.
ATAAGTAAGAATGTATGGTAGAAGTAGAAGTTTTAAGAGATAAGTGCAAGTAGTTTAAGTATATTTGTGCCAAGGAATGTATGTATGTTAAGGCTCTATACTCGATAGAGAGTTGGATCTGTGCCTTGACCTAGTTTTCGAAGGAGGATCTAGTGCTCAGTTCACAGATCTCTTGTCTGGTGCGAAGCTTGACTTTGTGGCTTAGTGCACAGGAGTGAATGAATGTAATATTCGAGCATATAATAAAGAAGGTGAAGCAGTTGGTGGATGTAGCCCCACACTGGGGTGAACCACGTACATATGGTGTCTTATGGTTTGCTTTGTGCAATGTTATCTCTATTATGTTTTTATTAGTGCTTAGATTATAATGTGTAATGAATATGTATGTTTTTCTCAAATGCTTTTCTTATATGCTAGATATAATTCAAAGTGCTAAGTGCTAAGTGGTTGAAGTGATTAATATTTGTTGTTACTACGCTAGATCTATTCTTGGGTATGTTCTGCGATGTTAATAAGGTTAATGAACTACTGCATGTCATATTCTAAGAGTTAACAGAATACCCTACAAAGTGTTATTATCACGGATTTGTGTCCCAGCTTGGTTACAGACACCTACATCATGTAACCCCCCCATGGTTCTACCTCAGGTGAGGCCTCACCTTCTTCGCAGGTGTTGCCAAAAGGGCCGGTAGTTGGGGGTTTGTTGGTGCATTGTTAAGCGTTGAACTCTGGGTCTACCCCTGTTCCAACAAATGGTTCAAGGAATAACCGCCCCACACAGGTCATCGAGTTCATGGTGGACCTTGCACAAAAATGTGTGGAAGGCATGCTGATGAACAGGGAGAACTACCTCGTCAATGAACTAGAGAAGGATTTTCATGAAGCCCAATATTTGGGATATGAATTCCATTACAGATGGCTGATCATTTTGATCGCATTTGTTGCTTGGAAAATACCTGAAGGAGCCACCTTCCCAGAGACAAAACCTACGGAGCTTTTGGTCGCTCAGTTTTCCACCTTGTGGTACACCAACAACATGATGAAGCAGTGGCAGTCCAATGTTGTGTTTCATGCATACTATCAGCAATTAAAGGTTTCCATTGAATCATTTCCACACAAGACACCACACACCTTGCACCAATACCAACCAATAACAAATTTCTGAGTTGATCCTCATTTCATCTACAACACTGCGCGCAGACACAAGAACCAGGAAGAGTTACATCGTACTACAAACTGACAGATGAAGATATGGAGTAGATTACAAAGGAGTGGCTGAAGGAATTTCTTGTACCTGTCGCTGATGCAGAACTATCTGACACTAACACCATAGGAAGCCCCATAGTCACCCGAGTTGAGCATGTTGGACAGTCCAGTGGGACGAAGAAGAAGAAAAAGAAGGAAGAATTCCATGATATAGAGAGCGATGAGGAGGACAACGCTTCTGAAGATAATGCGTTTGGCTTTCCAGGAGGAGGAGGAGATGAAGCAGAAGAACGGGGAGGGGGAGATGAATGAGAAGAAGGGAAAGGAGGAGGCGAAGCTACCACCCCTCCACTTGAGGATCCCCTTATTGGGATAGTAACACCGTATAAGAAGAAGGTTTCTCCAAAGAAACCTTCAACAAGGAAGAATACACACGCTAATAAGCCCTAGATGGAGGCCACACTCAGAAAGGATGATATCATTCTGGTCTGCGCAGCTATGGAGAATGCTTCCGAGGAAATCTTGTAGAGATATGGAGAGAAGCAGGAGGATTTATATGGAAGGATCAAAAAGGAATTTAAGGAAGTACAACAAATTGTTCATTTGGTCTGCGCAGTACCTATTGCACCTTCCTCGTCACATATTACAGAATTGGGGGATGAACTATCCCAATTGAGAAGACTTGCGGATGCGACAGAAGCTCGACTTTAGAGAGTCCAAGAAGAGAAGGAGAAGGCTATAGAATCCTTGAAACAAGAGAAATATGGAGCCATAGCACAATTAAGAGAAGTGCGGGAAAATGTAGCAGCACAGGAAAGTGAGAAAGCAGAGCTTCAGGCGAAGCTCCAAGAGGAAAAATACCAGCTACAGAGAGAAAAGGAGCAGTTGCTCGCAAAGCAGGCCATGTTCAAAGAAGTAGTGAGTAAAGCATGTCACTCTATGCCAGGCTTGGAACAAAAGGAGCATGAGTCGGTCGAGGCTCAATTGGTGAAGCTTGTTAAGACCCTCCAGCAACTTCAAGCTAGAATAACAGAATTGGAGGCGCAAGCAATACCGAGCACCCTGCAAAAGGTGTGTGATCAGAGGGAGGAGACCGCTAAAAACACAGTAGTAAGGATAAGATCCCTCGCCTCGAAGTGAAAACAACTGAGTGATATAAGCGCACAGACATATGAACGCCTCATTGAGGATCCAAAGCTAATAAAATTGGAAGCGCAGTTGCAGGAGGCGCAACAATAGGCATTTTCTGTGGAGACGGAGATGAATTTGCTCACCGACGTAGAAAGAATGAAGAGATCCCAAGAGTAGCACGTAGTACAACAGCAGATCACTACCCTCCAGAGAAAGGTAATGGAAGCCACGTAGAAGCTGCAACCTGTGCAGGATGAAGCCTGCAAGATATTTGAAGATATTGATGGATAGGGCTCGCAATTGGACCAAGTAGTTGCATCAGTAGAACAACACCTGGAAGGGCCTGTTACAAAGTAGAGGATCCAGGATATCGTTGAGCAGGAGGCTCAGGAGAAGTAGCAAGTCGAGGCAACTCAAGTTAAGCTTGAGGCCTGAGTGACTCGGGATGAGTCACAGGTGAGTGTTGGGGGCCTGTTGGCCCTCGACCAAGTTTTGAGGAAACCTTGGTCAAAGTTGACCCACTTTTGGACTTTGACACATTGGTCGAGGAAGGAGCGCCCAAGCAGAGTTGAGATCATGGATCTCACTGATTTTGTAGGCTATGTGGAACCAGTAAGGGGTCCTCTAGGGTTTTGTAATGGGTTTATGGGATGTCAGCCCATGGGTTCTCCCATGTTTAGGTCTTGTTGTAAGGGATTGTAAAAGTATAAATAAGTAATAATGTATGGTAGAAGTATAATGTTTGAGAGCTAAGTGCAAGTAGTTTGAGTAGCTTTGTGCCAAGGAATGTATGTGTGTTAAGGCTCTATACTCGATAAAGAGTTGGATCTGTGCCTTGACCTAGTTTTGGAAGTAGGATCTGGTGCTCGGTGCACAGATCTCCTGTCTGGTGGAAATCTTGACTCTGTGGCTTAGTGCACATGAGTGAATGAATGTAAGATTCGAGCACATAATAAAGAAGGATAAGTGGTTGGTGGACGTATCCCCACACTGGGGTGAACCACGTACATCTGGTGTCTTATGGTTTGCTTTGTGCAATGTTATCTCTATTATGTTTTGCTTAGTGCTTAGATTAGAATGTGTAATGAATATTTATGTTTTGCTCAAATTATTTTCTTATATGCTAGATCTTATTCAAAGTGCTAAGTGGTTGAAGTGATTAATATTTGTTGTTACTACGCTAGATCTATTCTTTGGCACATTTTGCAATATTAATAAGGTTAATAAACTAATGCATGTCATCTTCTAAGCACTAATAGAATACCCTGTGAAGTGTTATTATCACAGATCCGTGTCCCATATTGGTTACAAACACCTATGTCTTGTAACCCCCCCTGCTTCTACCTCGAGTGAGACCTCGCCTACTTCGCAGGTGTTTCTGAAAGGGCCGATAGTTAGGGTTTTCTTGGTGCGTTGTTAAGCATTGAACCCTGGGTCTACCCCTATGCCAACACACCACTTGGAGCTTTATGTCCTTATACTTCTTTCAACGTGGATGTGATCCAAGTTGGTATATTTCTGATCTTTGGGCATCAACTGGCTTCTCAGGTTCAAGTGGTTTTTCTTGTTCCTAATCAAGATGTTCAAGAGAGCGTGTACTTTCTTCCTTGGGTTCTCCATGTTCCTCTTCCTTTTCGGAGTACATGGAATATTCTATGGATTTCTGGTAAGCAATATTCTCATCAAAAGTTACATCTCGACTTACTTCAACCTTTTTCTGACCTAGAGCATATTTTTTTTAATTTTTTTTATGATTTGCTATATCCAACAAAAATACGCTTCTTTCATGAAGGTTCCAACTTATTTCTCTTGTCTATGGAAACATGGATGTAAATAGGATAGACAAATATTCTTAAGTGTTCCACACATGGTTTCTATCCACAGAATGCTTCTTCTGGAGTCTTTTCTTTCAATATTAAGTGATGAATTTTATTTTGTACATATACAATTGTCATTGTTGCTTTAGCCCACCCACATAAACATGGATAAGTTTTGATCATTCAGCATAGCTTTGACAGATTCTTCAACAGACATGTTCTTCCTTTCTGCTACACCATTTTGTTGAGGATTATGAGTAACAATCAACTCCCTCTTAATTCCAACAACTTTACAGAAAGCAACTCGCCCCTTGGAGGTGTATTCTCCACCATTATCATACCTTAGTGTCTTTATCTTATTTCCTTCCAAGTTTTTAACTTCTGCCTTGAATTCTTGAAACTTTTCAAACACTTTGTCTTTTGTTTTCAACATGTAAATCCAAGTCTTGTGTGAGAAGTCATAAATGAATATCACATAATAAACAGAACCTTCTAGTGACCTTACCGGCATAAGTCCACATACATCTGAGTGTATCAGATTTAATATTTTCTTGGATCTGTTCTCACTGCTTGGGAATGTCTTCTTCACATTCTTCCCAAGTGCACAGCCTCTGCATACTCCTTCATGTGTTGGCTGCAATTATGGTATCCCATGCACTATTTGATTCATGGACGGTAATGCTTGATATTGAATGTGTGCATACCTTCTATGACATAGTTCTCTAGGATTAACTTCTTCATTAAAAAGAGATTGAGTGCTTTTTTCTAACATCTTATAGAGTCTTCCATAACGAATCCCAATAACTCTAGAACTATCTATGCTAGATCCATTGGACCAAACAAGTACTTTTCCATCCACAAAAGCTATCCTTTCACCTTTATCTTCTAGACATGAAATGGAGACTAAGTTTTTATTCAAACCAGGTACATATATGACATTGCTAAGATGGACATTGTTGCCTAATTCCAATTCGATAGAGGCTTTTCCAATTCCCTTGACTGCATAGGAATTATTGTCTCCAAGATCCACTCTATGATAGTCCTTTTTTTCCTTTACGCTTGAGATATTTTCTTGTTCACCTACCATGTGCCTAGAAGCACCACTGTCAATAAACCACATTTCATCTTCTCCTTTAACAGATCTTGCAAGGGATGAATAGTATAAGAAATATGGTTCGTCATGCTTAGCCTTATTTGATGGTTCTTCTTCTTTCACATCAGCAGTCGTCGCATTATGTTTTCTTTGACATTTCAGGACAATTCCTCTTGTAGTGGCCATACTTATGGAAACCAAATCATTGTTCTTTTGATATATATTTATGATTGGAGTTCCTTCCTGAATTCTTATTCTAGAACTCAAACCTTTTCTTACCTCCATTCTTCCTTAACCTTGTTGCATAGGCTTGAGCATATTCATCTTTATGGATTCTTTCCTTTCATGTGATTCTAGATTCTTCTTGGGCGCAACAGGTCCATAGTTCTTCAAAGGAAGGGAAGTCCTTCCTTGTGTTCATGATTGAGGAAAATGCATCCCAAGTTTTAGGTAGACCATTGAGTGCAATGGTCACAATTTATTTTCCAGGGATTGTTTCATCAATTACTTGTATTTGATCTCTTAATTGGGATATCATCAGGAAGTATGAGGCTACAATATCATCCTTCATCATTTTGGTGTCACAGAGTTCATTCTTCAAACTCGTTAATTGACCAATATTTTGTACTGAGAATAGCTTGATTAAGGCATCATACATCTTCTTGGATGAATCAATATTTGATATGTATGGAATAAAACGATCCTTGATTGAATCCACAATGATGCTCATAGAATTTATATCATTCTCCTTGAACTTCCCCTTTTCTGCAATGATCCAGTTGTCTTTTTCTTGTTCTGGATTTATGTGAGGTTCCACGATATTCCCTTTCACGATATCCAAGATTTTGTTCTTGGAAAGGATAAGATATATCCTTGTATTCCATGCTCTGAAGTTATAATCTCCCTCTAACTTTTTCTCAGACTTCATTCCGGTAGACATTGTTGTACGATTTCAAGAGAGGTTTCTTAATAGAAGGGTTTTTATAGATCTCTTCTTTAGAAAAGCACTGACGTTCTAAATCTTTTCACCAAATCTCCGATACCATGTTGATTTTTCAAGTACAATAGATAATAGTACTTTTATTTCTGAATACTGGTAATTAATTCAAATGATATTATTCTTCTTTACACTTTCATTTTGTCACTAAGCAATTACACTTCAGAAATTCAACGAAACAAATACAATGCAATAGTAGAATAGTAGAACAATAGATATCACATGAAGACACATTGGTCTATCCTAGACACCTCCTCCAAGTCAAAACCTAGAATTTTGATTAGTAGCAACAGAATAAACTTGGCCCAATAGCTTCTTCCTTCAATAGCGGCAACATAAAAGACTCCCACATGCGAACTAGGATAGAGAGAACCCTCGCACATGTGAATAGTGGCAAAAGAGAGAGAGAGAGAGGGAAGAACAGATAGATCACCAAGAAGATCACTAAATATGCCCAAGAACCTTCACTATCTTCCTTCCAATAGCTTGTATGCGAGATAAAGAGATGTGTTGAGTGAGTAAAATGAGCCAAATCGTTACTTATTTAAATTGGAGAAGTGACCTTTGAAGAGGCACCTTTTCATGAGGTGACTTTTAACTTTTACATGTAATTATTTTTATTTTTCTTTAAATAAATAATAATTTCCTTTTTTGAATTTACAAAATACATTATGAATACCGACCATAATTACAATTTCAACATGCAACTCCAATAGATGCCTTGGGTGAGACTTCACTTGCATGCAGGTGATGTTGAAAGAGTTTGTGTCTACAGGGTTTGTTGGTTAGATAACTTGAACCTAGGGTCTTACAACCACGCACCAACATATGAAATCATGTGAAACCATTGTAGGTTATCAAGAGAAGAATCCATAACCCTCATTACTTCTTCTGACATCTTTCTTGATAGAATAGTTCCCAAATTAAAAATGGATCCATTGTTCACAATTTCATGCATTAAAGGGATGCAAGCTTCCTTAAAGTGCGAAGAATATTTTTCTCCAAATAGCCTACAAAGAATGATAGTGGCATATATAAATTGGTCTATAAGGAGATGGGTTAGATAAATCCCTTTATCTGTAGTTCTAAATTCTCTATATAAAATCCAGCATTTCCCTACTTCTTTTGCAAAATCTATAGTTTTTTTGAATTCTTCTAACCATTCGGTAGTAAGTGTTTTATTTTCTCTTACAAATATATAATATTCTTCTAGATACTTAGGTTGAAAGGAATCAATTCAAATACTATTCTCATTGACTACTATTCTATTTTTCAAATCAACATGATCTACAATCCATTTTATCATATCTACATAGGGTAGAATACTTGACATGGTTGTTATTTTATGCAAATGAGACCTTTAAATATTATTGTAGGCATATAAATCAAGATTTCCCCCATCCATAGGTGGGATGAATGGTATGGGGTAGGATTCATAATTAAATACTTGATACATGCCCCCCCACTATGGACTATTCTTAATCCCTATGTAACAAGAGGTATCATTGTAGTTTGTTTTGTTAGTATCTTTATCCTCCTCTATCACTGTAACCTCCCTTTTCATGACTTCGTTTTGCTTCTTCTATGAGGATTTGGCTTGGGGATACATACCATCTTCACATAATAATTCAAAACATTCCAAAGCATGGGACACAAATATCCATCAATTCTCTTTTCCAATTGGGAATAATTAGATAAAATCCTTAGTTTTTCTTAACTATGACAAACATTTGAAGGTGATTGATAATTGGGGTGTAGTTAATAGGTTTTAGGGGAAATTCAAGTTTTAGGATGAATACAAGTGAACTTATGAAAAAATTACATACAAAAATTAAGGATTTCATTTATGGTAAAAGAGGGGGTAATCTCTTTGAGCCTAATATTTATTTCAGAAGTAAAATTCCATAAGATTTGAAAGAAAAAAATGCCAAAGTGAAAGAGTTCCATTTAAAAGAAACAAATTATTTTTTTGAAATACTCATAATATCTACTAAAAATTGATAAATTTGAGGTTATAAACTTACCCAATGATTGCAACCCATAATCCAATGAGAGCTTCTGAACTTGTCAAATTATGAAAATCTTCCACCAACTGTTAGAATTGTCAATGTGGAAAACACAATTCACAATGATAATTAACAATCACACACAGATAATAGACATAGGGATTTCACGTGGTTCGCCCAAATGTTGGGCTACATCCACCAAGAATAGGCATCGGTTGTCTTATTATTCAGATCATAGAGATTACATCATCTCACTCACACTCAGTCGTTTTTTCCTCTACGGGCTTACATGAATTTATACATTCAAACAAGAAACCGAATATTAAATGCAATCCCTATCCATATTCTAACTTGGTCTATTTGGTTGTAACCAACGCAGAATAATAGGATCCAGATCTATCATTAGAGGAATTCGTTGTCACCAAATTCCAACAATCTCCACCTTGACAACAGTTAACCTGATACCTTGCTCCTTCCTTTTGTTCATCACCTTTTCTACAAGCCAAGAGAAGCCAAGCACCACTGCAACCTCTCTAATAGAACTGGTTTCATGATCTCGCCTGTGTGACTTGCATGAGTTTGGATTTCCTGAGGGGTCACTCCACCTCCAACATGTCTTCCACAACTGTGTTGTGAAACATATTTAGTGATAGAGCTCCTTCTATCCAAGACACCTGTATTACAATATACATTACAATTATCACAGACTATCTCAGTATAACCATTATAAGTGACATGTGTGCTTCTCAAATGTTGAAGCACCCATTTCACTGAAACACCTGAATCTATCACGTATCTGACAACATCATTAGCATGTGAAACATTTGGTCTTAACCATTTCATCACATACAACAAAACTCCTACTAAACTTACACGAGACATAACATTTTCTTCTTTATATACATGCCCTATGCTTGAAGAAAAATTATAATAGAAAGAAAGAGGGATAAAGACTGGTTTTACAATGTTCATACTGAACTCCAACCACAGCTTACCATTATCATCTCTATGTGCTTCCATGTCCATAATTTGTTTTGCTACTCTTTGATCCCTCATCTGAATTGTCATGTCCACCTGAGTCAATTTCTTACTGATTTTATCCATGCTTCGACTCGCATCGAGCATATCATCAACAAATAACATCAAGACTGTGAATGTACTATAAACCGTATAGTCATTCCTATGCTTTGAAAAATTATGACTCACTATGAAGGATTCAAACATCTTGTATATTTTCCTGGGTACCAATAGGCCATACAATGAATTACCTAGCATGTAAACAAATTTACCGTTGTGATATTGAATCAACCCTTTTTGTTGTTCCATACATAATATATCTTTGTCAATGATGACCTTGTGAGAAGTAGGATCCCACACACAACATCCCTTTATACCATCATCATAACTTGCAGAGATATAAAACAAGTAGGAATTTAGAAACAAAGATTTTAAGTCTGGAAATGATTTACTGCTTACTAGTACCTGCAATTCTTTCTTTCTCTTGTGACCTTGATGCTTCTGCCATAAACAAGAAGATACATCTATCACTTCAGATGCTACTTCAATACTGCCTTCCAGCTTATAAAGGTTATCAACCTTTGTTGCCTTCATCACTACTAAACTACCTTTCGATAGTGTGAGAGCTCCACCTGGACCTGTATACTTATATCCACAAGAATCCAACACTCCCAATGAAATCAAATTTGATTTAAGCTCGGGTACATATCTAACATCTGTTAATTCCCTAGCAATACCATCGAACATCCTGATTCTAATACTGCCAACCCCAACAGTTTTACAGTGAATACCATTCCCCATAAACACTACACCCTCATCAACAGATTGGTAAGAAATGAACCAATTTCTATGTGGGAACATGTGGTGGGAGGCATCTGAATCTAACTGCCATTCTTCTTGATATTGCAAATTACTAGAAACGGATAAAACTTGATCAATTATACCTGGATTTTTTACAGCCAAATTTGCTTCCTTCGTAGAGTTTTCCTCAGATTCCTTTCTCTTCTAGCAATCTTTCTTGAGATGTCCTGTTTTGCCATAGTACCAGCATTTTGCTTTACCTTTTATGTGTCTTGACTTAGATTGGAAAGAACTTCTCTCATTCTTCTCTGTGGTTCGACCTCTGATCAATATCGCCTCTTAAGTTGAGTTTTCTTTACTAGATTTTCTCCTCATCTCCTCAGCGAACAAAGCTCCCACAACAAAGTCATAATCTAAAACTCATGTTGAGCTAAAGCTAATAGAGGTGACTAGATTATCCCAAGACTCGGGCAACAAACACAAAAGTGTAATAGCCTTATCTTCATCTTCGAATTTAACTTCTATACTAATCAATTGAACTATAAGGGTATTGAAGGTATTTAAATGGTCAGCAACTTTTGTACCTTCTTTCATCCACAAACTGTACAACTGTCTCTTCAAGTAGATTCTGCTTGTCAAGGATTTTGTCATATATAGACTTTCCAACTTCGTCCACAAACCGGTTGTTGTCTTCTCCGAGACAATATTGAACAGAACATCGTCGGCCAAACACGAGCGTATGGCACTCAGTGCTCGTGCATCCATCTCATCCCAATCATCATATGTTATGGTCGCGGGTTGCTTTGCTTTTCCCAAAAACGCCTTTACCACGCCTTGTTGCATAAGCAGATCGTGCATCTTGAGCTTCCAGAGCTCAAAGTTGTTTTTACCGCTGAACTTTTCAACTTCAAACTCCGAACTTTCCATCCTAACCATTGGCACAAAAAAACTGGTAATATCCATTGCTTATAAAAATAAAAATAAAAACCTTTTAAATGTGGAATAATAGTATTAACCCAAAATGTTTAATAAAAAATTTAATCCAAAAAACCTTTTAATAATATATAAAAAAAAGTTTAATAAAAAACTTTTATAAAGAAAAAAAATTAATTTTTTAAAAACATCCACCTTTTAAATAAAAAATACCCTTTTTACCTTATGCACCCACGTATTATGCATACACTCCTCCACCTTTGTTTTGTGCATAGAATATAATGTTCTAATTTTTGTAATTGCGCATACCTTTCATACTTTGGTTTATACCTCAGATACCTTTCATTCTTTGATTTATCCCGATACAACTTTGATTTATCAAAGGGATTCACCGCACGCACCTCACGCTTCCACTGCGGCAAGTCCGCACCTCTCGTGCAGCTGGAGTCTCAAAGAGTCTACGCACTACACTGTATAGTTGGATTGCGGAATTTCCAAGCTTTTAAATGTGCATGAAGTTTCACTAGTATGTCGATGCACTCTTTTTGAGGAGGGATCTGCAAGGACGTTTAAATCTACGCATCTCACTTCTGCAGTTTCTTCGATAATTTGAAGCTCCTCCAACCAGCGTTAATCAGCGTTCATACCACTTGTTAGAATTGTTAATGTGAAAAACACAATTTACAATGATAATTAACAATCACACATAGATAATAGACACATGGATTTCATGTGGTTCACTTAAACGTTGGGCTACGTCCACCAAGCATAGACATCGGTTGTTTTATTACTCAGATCATGGAAATTACATCAGCTCACTTACACTCCGTCGTTTTTGCCTTTACAGGCTTACATGAATTTATACATTCACACAATAAACTAACTGAATATTAAATGCAATCCCTATCCATATTCTAACTTGATCTATTTAATTGTAACCAATGCAAAATAATAAAAACCAGATCTATCATTAAAAAAATTTATTGTCACCAAATCCCAACACCAACTACACATGAAATCTATACTCTTCTCTACGATGATGAAAATCAATGCATTTAATGGATGAAATTTCTATGATATAATAGATTATTTGCAAATGTAATGATCATGCATTAAAACACCAATCATGTCAAAATGAATGTGGAGGATTCATAAAATCACTGGAGGACATGTGCATTAATTTCGCACAAACCAGATTTGTAGTGGAATCCATCGAATGCTCATCTGATATTTTTCAAACTTGCATGTGTGAAGTTCTAAGTGTCACCAATAATCGTTTTAGGGAACTTACAAAGTTGATAATCAAAAGGAGGCCAAAATATATTGAGAGAAATATAAAGTTAAACATTCAAGACATCCTAAAGTTATTTAGAGCTCATCAAAGGTTTGAAGTTAACAAAAATCCTAAGGATTTATAAGATGATTATCTTTAGCACTTTAGAGGAAACTTACCAAGACCTTGAACATTTTTGGGGTACGAGAAAGTTCAAAGTTGTAAGATTCCAAAAAAAACATCCACTTAACCTTTAGTGTTAAAAGATGGCTTGTGAGGCCCCAAAGGTTTTGGGAAAATATCAAAGTTCAGACTCAAGCACTTTTTAGAGGTAAACTTATGTCATTCCTCAAAAAAAGTTCAATGATCATGGAAAGTTTGATGTCAAGAAGGATTGTGAAACACTTGTTTGACCTAAGGGATAAAGAAACAATCATGAAGTCCCAATAACTTTTCTCTTTTTGTAGGCGAAGATATGAAATCTCTTGATAGTTTCACGCTAGATGAAAAGTTTAAAGTTCCAAACATTCCCAAAAGAAAAAAATGTCGATGAATGTTAATACGATGCAAAAATTTGGATTCCTTTGGTAATGAAGTCACAACATCTGTTGAAAAGTGTTGGGGACAATATAAAGTTTGAAGTTCAAAAGAACTCCAAATGTATTTCAGGACTTTACGTAATTGTTATTTCGAAATGATCCTAAATTTTTTTTACCAAAACCTTTGAAAATAAAAGTTTAAAAGGTTTCCCTAACATTTTTGGTGTCCTTTCAATGTTTGAAATTTCTAAAATCACTTACACCTTTAAGGGACTTTTAAAAGTTGAACATCATAAAATTCTCAAAAAATACTTTTAAGAAATGATCAAACTAAAAAAACTAGTTCAAAAGCATGGTCAGATAAGATGGATGATCTTTTGACTAAGGCATTTATAGATTTTGAAAAAACAAAGATTTCCCTTCGTGAATTCTTCAAATAAAATAAATGGAGATAGATTATCATTCAATACTTTGGACTAGATTTTGAGAGACAAACAAATTATAAAAACAATCCAAGCATGTCTTAAGCTTATCGTGATACAAATTATTCATGAGCTTGTCATGATATAATTATTTTTTTAAATAATAACCCTTCGTCGGACCATTGACAACCTAGTTCATCGTTGTTTCGAATAGCGTAACGTTTTCCTCCTGAACCAGTAGTCATCAAAAACATAGTCGATTCATCAATACCTAGTCGATAGTTCGACGGGGTCCTGATGATCTTATGATGAAAATTCTCTAATGGTTTGTCGTAGCTTAGTCGATATTTCGATGAAGTAGAGACAAAAAATGTAGTGGATGATACGATGAATTGGTGACAAACTGTAGCGGATGATACAAAGGACTAGCAATGATCAATAATCGATCTTCTGGCAGACTAGCAACAAAAACATGATGGATTTGAGACAAACTATAGTGGATGATATGAATGACTAGTGATGACCATTAGTCGATATTTCGAAAGACTAGTGACAAAAACATGATGGATTTGATATGAACTGATGGGGCACATTCATCGTAGGTTAGTTTCTCTTATGATGGACAAGTGATGAGAACAGCCTGGATTTGGGACCTACATCGGTCCATGGTATGACAGAAATGTCCATTTGTCTTGCAATGAACTTGGGTCATCGTAATTGCGATAGAGGTGACGTGAAGAAAAATGGGTTGTATCCTTCATGATACTTGAGACGTTGTGGTGATGAACATGCATCGATAAATTATCGAAAAACGGGCCCAACGTAGTGATTTGTCTTGATGACATATCACTGTGGACTGAAGTATTTGTTTGATCAACCATAGTTGAATGTCAAACAGACCAAATGGATAGCATTGATTAGTGAGTTTGATTTCATGATCAAACATATAAAAGGAAAAGAAAATCAAGTGGCATATGCACTCAGCCGAAGTGTGTAGATACTACATCTAGAAGCAACACGTGTGTGTGAGTCTGACATTAAAGAGAGAATCAGAATTCTCTTGCAAAATGATGAGCATTTTAGTCTGGTGAAAGAAATTTTGCAACAAGAGCCAAACATGAAAAATTATGAGGGATATCAGCTCACAATAGAAGAGTTGTTATTTTATAACAATAGGCTATACATACCTGATTCAACATAGTTGAAAAACGTCATAATGGACAAGTTTCATAGGAGACCTTATGTCCATGGATTTCATTACAGGGTTGCCAAGAATGGCTAGGCAACACGATGCAATCATGGAGGTGGTGGATAAGCTAAGCAAGGAAACTCATTTTATTCCAATTAAGTCCACTTTTAAATCTATATATGGCATTGATGTTTTTACAAAAGAAATTTTTAGATTGCAGGGTATGCCCAAGACCATTATTTCAAATCGAGATGAGAAATTCATATCGAATTTTTGGAAAGGCTTATTTGCGGTCTTTGGAACACAACTAGAATTTAGCACAACCTACTATCCTCAAACACATGGGTAGACCAAGAGGGTAAATAGAGTGTTGGAGGATATGTTGAGGATGCATGTCATGCATCAAAGCAAGCAATGTGAAGAATATCTACCTCTAATAGAGTTTGCCTACAACAATGGTTATCAAGAGTCATTGAAGATGATACCATTCAGGCTCTGTATGGAAGGAAGTGTAGAGTTCCAATTAGTTAGGAAAATCCAGTAGGCAGGTTCATACTTGAGCTAGACCTGTTAAGAGAAATGGAACAGGAAGTGGTCAGAATAAAGCAGAAACTAAAAGTGGCCCGAGATAAACAAAAAAACTATGCAAATAGCAAAAGAACTCACAAGGAATTCAAGGTGGGAGATCATGTGTATATTAGAGTGAAACCCAAGAGAATCTCCCTAACAATGGGAACTTGTGCCAAGTTAGCGCCCTGCTATTGTGGACCATTTGAAGTCCTAGAAAGAGTGGGACCACTGGAATACAGACTTTCCCTACCACTTAATGTTAAATCTCATAACGTGTTCCATGTATCCTTATTAAAGAAGTATATTCACGATTCTAATCACGTTATGTATTGTACTGTGATACAAGTGGAACCAGAGGGAGAATTACAGCCCGAGCCTCAATGCATCCTAGACAAGAAAGAGACATTTCTTTGGAACTGAGCCATCATGCAGGTCACGGTGCAATGGAAGCACTTTGGAGCACATGAGGCCACATGGGAACTGGAGGATGCCATGAGGATGAAATACACATTTTTGTTTTCTATATAAATTATGTATATGGTGTTAAAAACACTGAGAACAATGTTTCCTTAATGAGGAGGGGAATGTAACACCCCATTCCCCCCCAAGTCTGTAATTATGCTTAAGACTTCATGAATTGTGATTGATAAGCACTGTAATTTTATTTTATATCTAATGAAAACACCTACCAGCTAATTGAACGAGAAGCCTTGCAATACTAGCCATGATACAACGAGTGGGAACTTGTGAGGGGGAACTCAGAAGTTTATGTGAAGAAAATAGGAAGCTTTCTTAGCAATCCAACCTACACATGCATGGCCTCGAATGACCAACCTGTTTGTAGTACCTTGTTCGCCATGTACAAAAGAAACCTATTAATGGCATCATATCGGGTAGTTAGAGAAGTTATGAATACCTTCAGAGCCTTTACTCAGAAGAGCAAAGGGTTAGTTGCAGTTTTAATCTAGGAGTACCTAGAAGTGTCTCTTCGATTCAGGAGCTTGATCTCGGGGGTTGCTTCTAACAAAAGCGTGTTGGGGAAACCCAAGGAAAAAAAGAATGTTATGGATCACGAAAAGGAATGAGGAGGAAGAGGACACGGAGATAGTGTGTGTGGTATCATGAATGAGAAAAGAGAGCTTGCGTGCACAGACCAGAGCAAAGGAAATTGGGAAGTTTTCATGAGGAAAATAGGAAGTTTACCCAAGACATGAAAGATCAACATTGGAACAGAGAATACCCATATCCATATTAGAGCATAGAGGGATGCCACAAGTTGGTGCTTGTTGGAAAGAAATGGACACTGGTATGGGGAGGGTGTTGATGGACTATGTAGCAGTGAAGGAACTCCCTTTTTCAAAGGAAATCTAGATAGGAAGGCACCTAGTAAGCTCGTGGAGGCCTTGGGCTCAATGGGAAGAGGGGATTTCTGTTGTTGCCAGTGTAGTGGAGGAGAGTAACCTCCCTGACCAATTCCTTAACCTGATATCCAACTTCTGAGAGTCCCCTAGTGGTATCATTCCCTAGCACAGGATTGGCTTACTATAGAGAGAAAAAGTGCAGCAGAGCATATGGTTGGGTGGAAAGGAATTCACCCTCAGTCAATTGGTTGGTTGAATTTTAAACCGAATAGATAAGTTTTTTTTATTGTATCTAGAAAATGTTTGATAATAAATGTAAATTGCATTTTATTTTCATAAGTAGTTTAAACATGATGGATGAATGCTAAAGTTTGAAAGTAATGGTGTAATGTGGTCCCTTCTAAAGGATTGACTGATTACCTGAGACGGTAGTGTTTGAAAGGTCAAACAAAGGCATGTAACCCTGTGTTTTCCAATACAAGTCATTGAATGGAAAGTTTGTAGGATGAGAAAATCTTCATCCTAGGGCCTTTGGGAGGTGATGCCTTTACGCTAAATACAAGGACCAAAATCTTAAGGGTTTCGAGCTAAAAAACTTGCAAACAATGCTAAGGAGGGTGTGAGTCTATTCACCTTAAGACACCCTAAGACCTTGTTGAAATCCCTAATCAAAGCCAAGAAGAAACCTCAGTCGTTGCATTGATGTGAAGAGTCCATCTCGATCATTCGTCGGAGATCTAAGCTTTAGAGAAATCCTTTCGAAAGAGGATCCCTTAGGAAAAACCCAGAAGCAATGTCGAACTGAAATTTCCAATGGTGAAGTTTTGAGTCAACAAGAGACGTCAATTTACTGGGAGGTTAGACTGATGAGATCTAGACCATAGATCCATCGTGCGCTAATCCGATAAACTTGCTAGAAGTGTGGAATTCGGGAAGGATTATTGGAGAATAGGTGGAAGGAATTTCTGACGAGAGAATCCTAAAGACGAAGGTCCAAGAGGACCAGAGCCGTAGATCTATCAGAGGTTCGACATATGAGATATGAGCCATTAGTTTCATTGGGAGTCCAATCGATAAGAGAACCCTAATGGAGTGGTAGTTTCAATTGAATTTCGAGCAAATCATCGATCTGAGATATCTCAGACCATTGGATGAGAGGGTCTGGTGATCATTGGATCCATCGGAAAACCCCATCTTGGAAGCATCTGTTCAAAGGAACCAAGAGGGTGTGGAAGCGAGGTGTTTTCTGATGGAGGGAATAGGAGAGAATGAGAACTGTTGATCGGATGAGGATTCCATCCAATCAAATCTCAACCATAGATCTTGTCATAGACCCCACCTGTCGAGAGAGGGAAGGAGATTGGGTGAGACTATTATTCATCGTGTGTTGTAGGTTTTAAATAAATAGAATCATTGGTTTCCTCGATTCTCAACCATTGGATCTATGGGGAGTGAGGTTTTCAGAAGAAAGGTTGGAGTTTCACAACCTATTTTCCCAATAAGGGAGACTCTTAATTGCCGCATGTTGTTGATCTAAGTCTGAGCCAAGTGAGATAGATTCGTCCATCTGGATATGTTCATGTTTCGATTGTGTAGTGAATTACACCAAGGGTTTGTTGTTGGAGTGTGACGTGCCTAAGGACATGTCACCGCACACCATTGAACACACCATATTTTCACCGGTGTATATGACATGGAAGAGTCCACGTGGTAGCCATGTAGGCCAGAGGTCATGAGGAAGAGTAAAGGCCTAAGACCTTAGACCATTTTAGTTTGTGTAGGAACTGAAGAAACACTCCATGTGAGCAGGTTTCTACCCATCGGTTGAGACCGACCAAGATCAGAAGAACAGTGGAAGGAGGTGTTTTGACATCCCACTAGGCTAAGTAGGGTTTAGGGGGTTGGGTGTGTTACATGGAGCTCAAAGACTTGGTGGACAAACGTATGGATTAAAATTTGGGTCACTATGGATGTGGAGTGCATTGCAATGAACCTTAGAAGAAGGAAACAACTAAGTCATGGCTCATATATAAAGAGGATGCCTCAAAGTGCAAATTCATTCATTCAAGATTGGTCATTCACACAAGGGTGGTCAAGGAACTCTACAATTTTTCTAAGTTTTGGGTTGTCACAGTGGAGTAGTTGGGTGCTAAAGGAGTAAAGTAAGGAAGAGTTAGGACCCACATGAGGCATGCTTATGTATGCTTCAGGGGTTAGATTATGCAAGTATGTTGGGCAGTAGTTAGTAGGAATTATTGCCCTAGATTTTTTATACATATGTAATTGAGTTGTAGGGAGAAGGTTGCATCCCCTTGTTGTATATTTGTAACATTCTTCATACTAATTAATTTAAGGCACCCACTGCATCTCTATCATACCAATATTACATAGTGGTTTTGCATATTGAAGTTGATATCTTTCGGGTGTGAAGGATTTTTTTATGTAGTTAAAAAATTAACTTTGGATAAACTTAAATTTAATTGCACCCTTCTACCTTCGACAATAATAACTAAACATGATTACCCTCCTACCCTAAATAATAACTAAACATGATATAATTGTTGATATGTAAAATAGCTTGTGTACAGTGTGAAAGATAAGAACTACCTACTTATAATCTAAATTTTGTTGATGGTACACAAAAAAGTATTACAAATTGTTATGTTAATATCTACTGCCACTGTAAAGATGACATTGCAATATTTTACTTATTAAAATATTTTATTTATGGTCGGTATTGAAACCATGTCTCAACTGCATGTTGAACATGAAATGAATTAGACATTTCCTCATAAAAATGTTTTAATTATAAAAAAATCACTTTTAATTATTTTATATATAGATGATATATAAAGTTGATATTGAAATATTTTATTTAAAGTGAATATTATTTTTTTTTGTATAATCGACATTGAAATATTTTTAATTTTTAATTTTTTTAAATATTACACATCAAAATCATATATGTCACGCCCCCACGGTGTGCCTTACAATCGTGCACCTCTTGAGGGTGTGTGGAACGACGTCGTTTCTCACTTGGTTGCTTGGAAACACCAAGGTTACTTCGTCTGGACCATGCCTCTTCACCTAGAGTATACAATACTCTGTTCTTGGCTATAGACAAGTCACACTCCTACTCTAGTGCAACTCTTGTATACTTAGACAATTGTTAACAACTTTAACACTTAGTCATATTTAAGCATACATCCATGAACATGAGAAACCAAGAAAACAACAACGGAAAAAATGAAAGACAAACACAAAAATAGTGCGTTCAGCCATGCCTCACACTCAACTAAGTCTTTGTTATTGCAAAACAATTACAATAAGAGCATTACTGACTCGGTTTAAAACTTGGGCAGAGTTAAACGACTCACCTCACCTTGCCAAGACATTCATACACATATTCATCACCAACACTCTTTATTGCAATTGTCTTTGCAACCTCCTGTGGTGCACCTCATACGTATCCTCAACCACAGACTTGTTGTGTCTTCGTTTCTGCAGACTTTACAGATTTTGGTTTTTCCTCACACATGCCTCCAACAGACCTACATTTCCATACTTCCCCAAAATTGACCCAAACGGAGTTCACCCAACTTTGTCAATTGAATCCACCTCACGGCAGCACAAGTCCTCCCAAGTGGAGCAACTTGGCTCCTTAAGGGAGTTCGCCCCTCTTCATCTGCCTCAAAACCGCAAAGCTCTTCTTGCTCTCCTTGTCTTCCAAATCTTCCTTCTTGGGTTGTGCACCCTTGTTCTCTTATAGGCACTCCAAGTTCACCATAGAAATTGTCGCGTCCTTTAGGGGTGTCGCACCCCTTCATGGACCCTGTGTGTCCAAACTAATCGTCGCACCCCTTTGCGGACCTGGTCGCCCAAACGAATCATCGCACCCCTTCCCAAACTTGGTCACCCAAACGAACTCGTGCGCTGGTCAACCATCATGCACTTTGGGACCGACGCACCCAACCTTGGTGTGTCCCTCATGTTGGTGTGTCCCAATCTCTTGGTCGCTTCATACTTGGGCAAGCCCCTTGACGCATTCACATGCCCAAAGCGTTCACTTTCCCAACTTAAATGCCAAAGTAACCCCAAGTTTTGTCTCCTTAAAAACTTGGGTGAAGATCTTCGTGTCCTTCTAACCAAAAACCTTACAATATTGAGTTTAGAAAAAATCACACCTCATTGAAAACAAAACAAAATTGAGTATAGAAAAAATCACATATCAATAAGCTCTATTATATTTTAACCGACCTAATTAAAAATTTATACAATCATATCATAAAAGAGAGCACCCATATATAGAAGTGGAGCACCCATATACAAGACGCTTTGGTCAAACTCACTCGTGGGTGTGGGGTCACAAGTCAAAGGCTTCTAGTCTCTATCCATAATCTCAACGCTCACATGTCACCGGTATTAGCCCTTACTTTCTAATAAGCGGGAAATTAAACGATGAAAGGACTTTGGACGGCATGGAATTAATGACAAATGAATGCACTTCTTGAATTTCAATCTTTAGAGGCCATGGAATTAATGATAAATGAGTGTCCTTGAATTTCAAACTTTACAAAAAGAATAAAATGACTACCAACTAAAGAGAAGAGAAGCACACGAATGAAGTTCCCTATCTACACTAGGGAAAAAGGATGAGGTCCCATCTTGTCTCATTCCACCTCACATGTAAGAAGCAAAAAAATGGAAAAAGAGTTTAACAATTTGTATTATATTTTGTATTTTTTTAAATATTTTATGTTGGTATTTTGGAAGATTATATTGGTGAAAGTATTTGTAAAGTAGAATATAAATTTTGGTTATAGAAATAGGTTAATAAATTTTGGGTATAGAAATTAAATTTTGGTATATAAAGAAAGGTTATAGAAATAGGGAAAGAAAATCAATTTTTTGAGATATGAATTTTTCAAAATTGGAAAACGTAAAAAACAATGTTTATAAATTCAATTTTTCATTTTATATACACACAATTTTTAAATAGTAAATTTTAAAATTATGAATCTCTTTAAACCATACATGTTTAATGTATGGTGATGAAAAAAGTTAACAATCTTATCTTTGGTAGAAGCTTTGGCACTAGATACATATGCAAAATAATTAATACCAAAAAAATTATAATGACCAAAGGTGATGAAAGGACTTTGAAGAGCATGGAATTAATAATATATGCATCTACTTCTACAAAGACAATTAAATGACCACCAACTAAAGAGAAGAGAAGCACATGTATGACGTTCCTTATTCACACTAAGAAAAAAGGATGAAGTCCCACCTTGTCTCATTATTTGTTTTTAGGAAAAAGGATGAAGTCGTACATTGTCTCATTATTTTTTTTATTTTTTTGGGAAAAAGGATGAAGTCCCACCTTGTTTTATTATTTTTTTAAAGAAAAAAGATGAAGTCCCACCTTGTTTTTTTTTTTTTTTTTTAAGTAGAAAGACAAATTTTGGTTGTGTGTTAATAAGGAGAAGGTATAGAAATAAGGAAAGAAAATCAAATCGAGATATGGATCTTTTAAAATATTAGAGAATGTAAGAAAACATATTCATAATGTTTATAAACTTAATTTTTTATTTGATATGCATAATTTTTTAATAATAAGTTTTTAGATCTTGAATCTTTTTGAGCTATGCATGAAGAAAGTCAAATATTTTTTTAATTTAAATTATCTTGTTGAAAGTATCTTAAAGTAGAAAGACAAATTTTGGTTGTGTGTTAATAAGGAGAGGGTATAGAAATAAGGAAAGAAAATCAAATCGAGATATGGATCTTTTAAAATATTAGAGAATGTAAGAAAGCATATTCATAATGTTTATAAACTTAATTTTTTATTTGATATGCATAATTTCTTAATAATAAGTTTTTAGATCTTGAATCTTTTTGAGCTATGCATGAAGAAAGTCAAATCTTATCTTTGGTAGAAGCTTTGGTACTAGATGCACATGTAGAATTATCAAAGGACATGATTTTGCAAAAAAAAATTATAATGATAAGAGGGGTCATTAAGAACATTTGTGGTGGGATTGAAGAGGCTCCTACCATTCATAGCCAAATGGTACTTCAAGGAGAAAGTTGAGGAATTGTTTCCTCACTCCTTCAAAACTAAAGTTTCTATAGACCAAAAGCCACCCAAAAAGCAGAGGCATTATCCAAAATGGATCTACGTAATTACCATAAGACATTATTGATGCTCTAGAATTTGTAATCTAGAATTTGGGACCTAGAAGGGTCAGTTTGGGTCAGAGCCTAAAAAATGCGATGATAAACCAAAACTAGCAATCCCCCAGTTTGGGGTGAAATAGGTGTAATTTTGGGGTCTCAAACCTCGAATATATTGGTCCTAGTGATCCTCATTGCACTGTATACATCAATATCTTACCAATGATGGTTTCTTTTGGTCAATTGGAGTATGAAACCCTAAACCTCACCCTAATTCAAGCTATCAAAAACCTACTAAAAGTAGGGAAATGGGTTCACTTTCTTTAACCACTATTGTTGTTCCACAGTACAATCAATAAATGTAACATATATACTAACATAGAAGATAGAGCGATAAGCATATTGTGGAGGACAATAGAATACCATAGTGTCTTATATCTTTATAACAATTTCAAATTGTTTTTGTAATCTATATTGTAATCTTGATAATATAAATTTAAACGAAATGCACAATCCTTCATTTTCTTGCTAGTTTGCCCACGTTGAATTTCCAAAATAACTTTTGTGTTCCAATGTGTGTCTTTGTTATTGCAAGTTTCTTTTTCATATCACAGTTGTTAAATAATCTCATTGGTCATGCCTTGCTCCTAGCACTACCTAACTTGTTAATGTCATTTGAAATCAAAATTGACCCTAATGGGTATGTTATGGGATCAATGTTAATGAAGTGGGTTTTGCTATTATTGTACTGCCTCCCAGGCAGTATACATAGTGATGAGTTATCTTTGACTACTCTATTAATTTGGTCTGACTTTAAAATTTTTGTAAAAACCTTAATGTATAACATAAGAAACTAAAAAAATTATTTTTTAATATGTAAAAAAACTGAATTTTCTTATCTCTCATTGGCTGATAACTTTATAGTGTTATTGCAGCCTTCACTTATTTCGAGATCAGAATTAACTCAGTGACATGACAGACTGGGTAAGTTGAATTTCTATTTTATATTTCTATTTAATACTTTGTGTTGACAAAGAAGGGACTGGCAGTACCCTCACTGCGCAGATTGGTCAGGCAGGGGTACGCATCCATTATGGTCAATTTTTCATGTGGAGGCAGTACGCGCAGCCTCGCTGCCTTGTTCAAAGTTATTTCATGGAGTGGTATTGAAGTAACCTACAAATGACAATGGATGCTTATACCTACAAAGTTGTTGTGAATTTTGGTCGTGCGAGTAACCCACGAGCCACCATATGATATTCACGTGGTCGTGCGAGTAACCCACGAGCTGTTTTGTAGAGTAGAGGAGTGGAGGGGCTTACAACATGCTTTGGTCATGCTTACTCGTTGCACTGTGGTTGTAAGTCAAAGGCATAATGTCTATGCTCACATGCAACAAATCACTTTAAGCCAGATTTGTTTCGAGAGGACTTTGGAGGCCATGTAATTCATACTTTATGCATCTATTCCCTTAATTTCAAAGGGAGGATGTCCCACTTTGTCTACAGAAGAGAAGCCAACATAATGGGAGGATGTCCCACTTTGTCACTAGAAGGGAGAATGTCCCACTTTGTCTACAAAATAGAAGCATACATTAAAGGAAGTATGGCCCACTTTGTCTCATAATGGATTACATTAGAAAAATATATAAAAAGTAGAAGACAAAGTTTAATTACATTATAAAAATTATAAAATGTAATTTAAAAAATATATATATGAGAAACAATTTGTAGACTAAGTTTTTCATTTTATATAATAAAAAAATTCAATAATAAATTTTTAAAATTTAAATCTCTTCCAATCATCTAAGGATGAATAGAAACAAATATAATCTTAACAATCTTTCAATTTGAGGTTTAATAAGTGTAATTAATTCAAGGTCTTGGACTTTGAATACATGTATCTTATATATCCTCATTACATCCTACACATTAATCTCTTTTCAATGGTGGTTTGTTTCAGTTAAACAAACTTAGTATGAGAAAGTTATGCTCCCGACAAGGTATCGATTTAATTATTTCCCACGGATCTAAGAGGAAACCCTCTCATCTCACCATAATTCACAAATGTGGAGGTAGTGATGCATGGGAATCCACTACAAACTTTCATAAGCATCATGGATATTTCAAGATGATTATGAAATCTTAAACCTAATCCTAATCTAAGTTATCAAAAACCTACTAAAACAAGGGAAACATGTTCAATTTCTTTAGCCACCACTGTTGTTCTATGGTATAGTGGAAAAGCTCACATGATAGGAAATAAAAGGATTTATCAAATCATGTGAAGGTAAAAATTTGAAATATTTGGGGATATCACCAAAATCTTCAACTATAAATCCATCGAACAAAGAGAAAAAGAAAAGAGAAAACCAAGTAGTGCAATATGAGACAATGAATGAAAAAAAAAATTGCCAGCAAATAATGAGTGAAAAAAATAAATTGGCACCAAACAATGATTAATGAAAATCAACACTACTAATGGGTACAAATATAGGAAATAAACATGAGAAAAAAGTTAATGCAACAAGGGAGAAGGACCTAAGAAGATAAAGGATCCCAAGAGAAAACAATGCTTGAATGGGGAAAATAAAATAGAGAATGATGAAAAAATAAAATATTTATGTAAAGTGGAAGTAACAAATAAACTAGATTCAGAGAAGAAAAAGAACCAAGAAAGAAATGTATAAGTAAAACACACACACAAAAAAAGAGCACGGAGGATAAAGAAGGTGAGAAGGAAGTAGATAAAATCAAAGACAAAAGCAATAAGGTGCTCAGAGGAGGAGACGAAGATAAGAAAAATGGGAAAAAAATAGTGATGAATAAATAAAGGCAAAGAAGAATGACAAATATAAAATAGGACATTAAAGATGTATTTTGTAGAACAAGGCATGAAGGATGGGAAAAGACAAGACAATGTAGGAAAATTTGTGGAAATTGTTTGACAAACACGTAATAGGATAATTGGCTAAGGATAGTAAGCAAATCAAACAACTTCCTAGTTATTGATAAAACATAACATCATATCTAGGAGGTTAGGAGGCTAACAAACATTCAAAGGTTGGGTAGATGGTGTATGAGATTTTTTCTTAAGTTAGTTAGTTATACTTATAATTAGATATTTATTTTAATAGTGTAGTAGGTAATATGGATGTTTATAAACTCTATCCATATTACTTGGGTACATTTTTAAAGGATTTGTTCTATATGCAATGTGGGCAGTTCCAAGTAACTTGAATTAACAAGATGGTTGATAATGCAAAAAGAGCTTGAAATAATGAGGTGGTTGATCAGGAAAAATACTGTTGTAGACAACTTTGTTAATCTCCAAGGTATAATATATGATAAATCCATGGAGGTTGGTATCATATGGTCTTACATTTCTTTGATACCAATATTGCAGAGTGGTTTTGCATGTTGGGGTTGATATTTTTTGTGTGTGATGAGTATAACCCCAACCATAAAGTTTCAAAACTTAGCCACACACAAACCATGACCAATCATACCAACTCATCTCAAGTTGGTTCCTACTACTACTGGTCTCTAAAAAAACACTTGAGTGTTGGACATCGCCTTCATGGGTCCATCCCAGAATTCATCAAAATTGTTGACTCTAGAAGTCCAACTAACCACAACATCATTTACTCTCTTGACAAAGGTTGTTGTTTTTCTTTCCTAAAAGTAAACCAACTATACAAGGACCAACAAAAGAAGTATCTTATGGCATGGGGACAACAACATGAGTAAGGAGATTAGTGTTAAAATTAACACCAAACTCAATATGGTCTAGAGAATCTATAGCAACATAATTCTAACGAATGGCCACAACATTCCCAATCTTCATCAATGAAGCTTTCAATGTATTTTTTTAACTTTGGTGGTTCTTAGTAGTTCACCATAACAAGATTACTGAGGCCCATTATGCCAAGGCTTGTTCTGTTGACTTCTTGCTAAATGGCCCTTTAGTAATTCAACAGTGAAGAACCCCACAACATGGGGAAGTCACTCATGTCTTTGATTTTTAGTCCTCGATGCAATCAATAAGTATTTCTTATGTGGCATACTTCCCCAATATTTGTTTTTTCCTTTGGTTTTGGATAGCATTCTAAAGTTGTTGCAATATTCTCTTACCACTTCTAGTAATCTAATGGCAAGCACATGATGGCATCGAATTATTTTGTTGAGAAGGTGACTATTGATGGATTCAAAAGAGGGTTAAAATTGTTCTTTGACTCTATCTCTTCTTCATTTATCTCCCTCACCAATTTCATCTCTAATCATTCCTTCTTGATATGGGTAACTTGACGAACAAAGGTCTCTTTTAGAGAATTTGTTCCCCCTTCTTCATTTTCTTTTGCTTCATAAAAAAAATGAGCCAGACAAGTGTCAACTTGTGCCACTTGAGATTTTTTCTTTCTTGTAGTGTTCTATCCTTATTGTGCATCTTGTGCCCAAAGACTTAGTATCCAATTGTTGAACTACTTTTCATTTAGAACAAAGACTAACTATTCAATTTCCTTGTAGATGACTTTTCTACTAGGTAATTTCTCCCGCATATAAATGCAATGTCAATCCACCTTGAATTGGTACTGCTTTCCATACTCATCATTCAATTTGAAGGGAATTCTCGACAATATGGTGATCCCATCAACCATCATCTAATACTAGTGATTGAAGCAATTATTAACTACAACTTGTTCTTTTATCCCGTCAATACGACAAACATACTCTTTATAGAAAAACACCCAAAATGGTTGTTTCCTACCTTGTAGATAGTTTCTGTAAAGGGATCAAAATTGTGCCATAGCCATCAACAACAAGCAGGTATAATAAGTAAACAATTGATTAGAACCATGCACAACCAAGTATGCTTGTATGATTCCAATCATTAGGTACTTGACCCAGTATAGTTGGATCTTGTTCACTTAGAAATGTGATGCCTGGATAATAGCTTTGGCACATCCATTCAACAAAGGTTATATGTTAGTTAGAGTTTTCACTATGCCCAAGACATTTTAACTTGGTTCGTTGGATGAAACAACACAACCTCATCAAATGGACAAGCTAAAATGCATTGGGTAAAGTGCTAACTTTGTGTGAGTATAACTCTTGCCCATTCATTCGACATTTCCTCAAGATCCCAATACCCAACAAGTAGAAGGAAACCAAGACCAATACATGGTTAATGTTTTGGATATTGTATCACTAAGATGTGTTTTTCACCTCATACTTGATGCATACATCAACACATGTTCCTAACTCCACAACCAATCCTTCTCTCGTGGGTCTTTCTTTAGAAAATTGGAATCAAGGATGGAATTTGATGCATAAATTTCTCATCACAAGGTGATTTACCTGTCAAATACAGTGAGTAATCCAACATACCTATCACCAAAGTTAAACAAAATTCTTAGCACATCTAATAAAATTTTTATAACCATCAAATTGGACGGGTGGATTGGATTTCAAACCAACCCTAGTTGGAATTTTGCTTGAACGTCTTGCCCCTTGCTTGTTAACCTAGTTATTGCTTTCACCATTTCCTTATTGATATGTAATTGATACTCAACCAAATAGATCCCATATGCAAAAGACTTAGTACTACCCTAACACATGTCTTTGCAACCACAAAATTATCAATATGGTATTCATTGGTGTATTTTTATTAGACCAATATGCAAGAAGAAATAGATAGGTTTATTAAAGGTTGTATTTTATGTTGTCCTAAGAATCTTAGTAATAAGAAGCAAGGACTATGAAGTCCACTTCCAGTGCATACAAGAACATGAGAAAGAATATCCATAAACTTTGTTACTGGTTTTTCATTAACATGACTACTTATATGCGACAACAAACAACTAAGTGAAATATGCATTCTAATAGCTTGTAAAAACAAGTGTTGCATGGCAGCGTAGTCCCTGCCAGGTTGGAATGGGAATAAATGTACTGCTACAGTGAGACCGAGAACAGACAGGTGGGAAGCATCTTGAAGTACATGTGGTATCCATGTAGAGGATGACTTGTGGCAGCGTGTCATAGGCCAGCCACAAGACATTTGACTTGTAGATGACCCCCAAGGTTAATATGTGAACGAGGCAGTTTTTTCCTGGGGTGTGTATAGTTCAAACATGGGACTTAGAAAATTTATGTCTCAATGACTTGCAATAAAGGTTCCTGGAAAAGAGGACCAGGAAGCATACACATTAAACATTCAAATATAATAAACACAATTTCATGACATTTTGAAATTTATCAAAAATCAATAATGCCTTGCAACAAAGGTTCCTGGAAAAAAAGAACCAAGAATCACACACATTAAACATTCAAATATAATAAATACAATTTCCTAACATCCAACATAGTTGAAGGAAAAAAAAAATGCATTCTTGAATTAGTTTTCTTTGAAATTTATCAAAAATTAATAATGTATGTTACATCTTTATGGAATCTGTTCCATATTTATGGAAATTTAAATGCGTTTGTCATATATATTGGGATTGGGGCTCCCACATACCATAAAAGAAATAAGTACAAGAAATAGGACTGTAGAAAGAAGAAGTGTGTGATGGTAGAGAGGAAGACCTAAAAAAAAGAAATTGGAAGTTATGAGTATTTGGTTAGAGATTTTTATTTAAAGAGGTAGAATAACTGGATTGATAAAGAAAACAAGATGTGATTAGTATAGACTTACTGTGAAGCCGATGCGTTTTTTTTGTTGTCGTCGATGACCACTGGAATTGTGCCAACCGGTTGTTGTCCTTTGTCGATGAGCTTGTCCATTCTCCGTTGGAACCATTCTTCAATGTAGCTTCTCATGGGGGCCATGCTGATTTCATCCTGGATTTCTATGTCGAAAAGCTCATTTTCTAATTTCCTTATATCCATAGAAATACTATGCAAATCCTGTTCAATTTCTTCATTGTGTGTCGAATAGTCCACTAGTTAGTTCTCGACCTCATATACACCATATTCAAGGATGTCGTAAAACGTTTCTAAAGACAACCCCTTTAAAATATCAAGTTGTTCATCGAAGGCTTCTTTGGTCAAGGACAAGGATTTGAGGATTAAGTTTGGGTCTTGAACCTCATTGGTACTTTCGGCTAAGTCTATTTGGGTCAGGTTTCTGAATAATTCTTCTTTTTCTGATATGGCTTGTTGACATGATTCGACAATGAGATGTGGGTTCTTAACTTTATGTTGTCAGCATGCTTTTAATTGTTTGATCTGCTTTAGGGAGGGGAGATCCTCTTGTCTTCTTTTCGGATCCGAGTTTTTGATGGCATGGTTGGAAAAAGGGGTCACCATCTGTTCATAGAAACGTTCTTCATTTTTTAAATTCGTCTGCAAATGTCCATGCAAATCATTTTCCCTCTTTCAAAAGGAAGATATATTTTGTAATGTTTCCCAGGCTTCAATAATTAGTTGCATTCTTTTCTTGATGTTCTTTTCTTGATGGAAGTGCAAACGTGAGCCCGCCTATCCAGGAACCCGCAATCGAAAAATTTGATCACGGCAGATTTGTTTTCGCTAATATATTGAAACTTGTATTATATATCCCATTGCGTGGCAAGATCATTTTTGCATGTCTCTGGGCAGAAAAGAGAAAATAAGAGAAGATAAATTAATTTAAATTTGAGGAGTCAAGCTTCATTTAAATTTCACTGTCTCGTCGACGATTTTTCTTTTTAATGATGGTGTGTACGATTGTTTCATGATGAAATATTAGCATTAAACCTTGGTTGGCCATAGTAAACAATGACTAAGAATTGGATATTTCATGAACCTGCCAACCCGAGGAACCGCGAAAGAGATTCCATGAAATGGGCAAGTATGGAAAGCGGTTGGACATGCTTCAGAATTAGGGTGACAATAGTTCCCTAGGAGACGTGAATTCCCGAGGGTCAAATTGTATGTCTCGAAACTTGAGTGAAAAATGTGTACCACGAAAGAGGGGATGATATGGGACTTCGACGGTCAATTTGTATATGGCATAAGTGTGGGAGATCTCCTCAAGCGTTTCACTCATTAATGACATATTTAAGGTTCATGCATGACGAAGCTTGCCAATTTCATATTCAGAGAAAAGTAGGAAGGTGGTGGGGACAGGGAACAACAATTAAGGAATGGCTAATTATCAAAAGTGGTTGGTGACGCTTCGAAATAGGGCTAGAAGATACAACCAGCAGAGGTGAGGGCCCGAGGGTCAAATTGTATCTCTCGGGAGTGTTGACCATAGAATGTGTAACATGGAAGAGGGCATGATGGTGCATTCATGTGGACAAATTGTATATCGTGGAACTCTGGGTACTCTTTGCTACTCGCGGAACATTGAAAACACAATCCTGAGCTTGCCAGTCCGAGAACCTACAATCGAAAAAGTGTCTAAGTATGTAATAGGGAAATAGTAGGCTGGACTCGATACATAGTAAATGTACAACGTCATGGATATACAACCAACATGGGGCTAAGTATTGAAAGTAATGACAGACGGTTGAGCTCATGACGGAGCATTCCAGTGGAAAAATTGTATATCACGAAACTCCTAGCACTGTTTGCAAGTTGTGGAAGATTCGAAACACAATTTTGAGGCCATCAAGCCAGGAACCCGCAATCGAAATAGTCTCCAAGTATGGAATAGGGAAACGTTGGCCCGAACTTGTTTTCACTAATATATTGAAATTTGTAATAGCTTTCCCATTACCTAGCAAGATCTTCTTTGCATGTTTCTGGACAAGTTATGTAGGGATGGTTATTCCTTGAGGCTTTTTCTTATTAATGACGACCTTTACAGTTGTTGCATGATGACGTCTTAGCATATTTGGAAAGAAGTACGAGGATAGTCGGAATAAGAAACAATGACTAGGAATTGGAGATTTCATGAACCCGCCAATGCGAGGATCCAAAATAGGGTGACAAGGTCTCCCCAAAAGATGGGAGGCCCCGACGGTCAAATTGTACTGCTCGAAACATTTGAATGCATAATGTGTAACACGGAAGAGGGGACGATGTCGGAGTCTGACAACCAATTTGTATATGGCGGAGGTCCAGGTGCCAATTGTTTCATACCAATGTGTTCAGTTGTCACTAGTAAGACCATAATCAATGTATTTTTGGAAGGGTGATAAGTTAGTGGGGATGGAAGGCAACGACAAATACTTTGAAACATGTGTGAACCCTGATAGAGTGAATCTTTCAAGTTCAAGGAGTTTGCGGTGGAATTGTAGATCACGGAAGTTTTGAGTGCAAGATGTATATCACAGAACAAGAAGCATCAAAGTTTGAAAGGGCCAACCTAACAACCGCAGCCATAAAATTGGCTAAGTATGGAAAGGAACAACGGTCGGTCGGATTCATCATGTGAGGATATAGATGGAGATGAAGATATGTCTGCCCGCCAAACCTGAAACCTGTGATCATAGAAAGACGAATCAGTATATATCCAGAAAGAGATAATAGATGGGAAGAAGAAAAGGGAGAAAGGGACAAGTATCTCATAGAACAACATCTATTTTTCGTCTATTAATTCCAATCTTTTGGAACTCCTGGTCAATCCTCAATAGTAAAATCATAAGTTGCAGATCATGGAAGTTCTTGTGGTGCAATATGTATATGACGGAACATGGGACATAAGTCTTGGATACCGCAAACCCGGGACTTGGTGGTCAGATAATTGGCGAAGTATTGAAAGGGACCGCGGTTGGTCAAGCTCATGGTGTGAGGATATAGAGAAAGATAAGCATATGCCATTCCGCGAATCTAGGGGGCCGTGATCATAGAGATGCGACTAAATATAGAACCACAAAGGGGTAATAGAGGGGGAGAAAACAGGGAAAATTTAAAGAGAAAGTGTTTATATTTATTCCAATAGTATTCTTATTAATATATATTAATAGATTATTTCTAGTCCAAATGAAAATCATCTTCCAATTTGTAGGATGTTGTTCGAAAAAAATGTTGCATCACAT
>JZKD02S1612046.1:652106-683380 GCA_000966675.3 Picea glauca
AAAGAATGAAAGCAGGACGGGTCCTCCCATTTCTTTATTTAAGTATAGGGTGGGCGCCACATAAGTATGGCCTATGACAAATTATTCTTCCATGTAAAATGTAAGAAGTGAACAAAGTGACCTTTATTTAAATCGAAGTGTTGGGCAGCAAAAAGAAAATATTGTCGTCCATGTTTAATGACACACACAAAAAAGTACAAAATAAAATAAAAAACAAAAAATTCAAATATTCTATATTCAAATAAACTGAGTTACAAAATACAACTGAGATTATTTTCCATAATGACTGTGATTGGGCTTGTCGTAGACAAAAAAAAAAAAAATATGTACAATAATGAAGCTTGTGGACAGTATTTTATAGATTTCAACTTGACCATCAAATTCTTGATTTGTAAAAAACAATGAGTTGAATATCAATTTCGGGTCTTGGACTTCATTGGTGCTGCCAATTAGATCTATCCCAACTATTTGAATAGCTTGCCTCTTCTAGATATGGCATGCCTGCATTGGCTGGTTATTCAACATTCCATACTTTGCTAAGTGTTAATTTCCCTATATCATCGAAAACTTGGGGTTTAAGGTGCCTTCCTTGTAATGTTCTTGATCATTGACATATGAGACAACTTAGAGATGTGAGTCGGGCCCAATTCAAAGACGAGGGAGTGGTTTTATGTGACGTCAGCTTTGGGTGAAACAAATCATGTTAGCCAACAAAAGCTGAGACAAAAAAAAAAATCAAGTATGTTGTCACTGCTATTGTCCCAGTATTCAATCATCTTTTTGGTTGGAAAGCCTGCCTGAATATTTGTATGTTGAACTTCTTTGTTTTATTACTGTAAATTTGAAGGGACATCCAAGTCAGCTAAAAAATGTTCCTCTGTTGAAGTACACATATTCTTCCAACAACACAGATCTGGCAAGTGTATCAAATGTTGCAGATCACATCAAAATATATCTTTCGTTGTAGGGGTGGAAAACATGGTGGCCCACAAAATGGTATGGAATGTTCGGAAGTGACACCAAATATTACTCCATGCCCGGATACACTCATAAGGAAATTATAAAATTGGATACCCACGAATGTGAGAAACTGTATGCACGTTTGAATCAACATTATATAATTACAGAACTTTTTATGCCAAATTTGTAACAGACTTGACAGACAACCAATTTCTATGTCAAAGAGTGTTGAGCGACCTATGGATGCAGTAACAGACTCGACATACAATCAAATTTCGATCACTATTGATACTAATGTCAAGTGAAAGAAGTCGTTATTGCGGGCTCCAGGTAGTTTCACCTTTAGGCATCCACATTGGTGGTGACCCCAGGCTCCAGATAGCTTCGGCTTTGGACATTGACATTGGCAATGGAAATGGGAACAATGTTATTGACTGCAGTGCGGCAATGCGATGAACAAGAATGGTTTTCACTATAAAATCACTTATACTGTAGGAGTGTCAGACCTACAAAGAACATCGACTTTAGTGTTGCTTTGTCACGACAACTACAATTTTTCTTTGAGTCCATATATATTTGGGCATTGGGTGTCATGTGCGATAATGACCTTGACATTAGGTACATGTCAAACATCTATTATCTGACATTGCATTGTTAATGCAATTTCCATAGTGGACGACGACTGAATTGCATTGCCACAAGAAATATTAATTGTGTGATTAATTAACATCCTTGAAGGACGTGAATCCCAAACAATGCCTAAAAATTTTTGAACAACCGTTTGTTCCAAAAATACATTGTTCTATATCTTAAAAAATAAGAAATTGTAGGTGGAAACAACTCTGGAATACACCACTACATTAAGGTCTCTTCTAAAGAATGAAATAAAATGATTACATGAATGTGGTAGTAAAAGGTGATTTTAAGAAACCAAATCATTACCCGAACACGCGAAAATTCTTGCAGAAGGTGGTAGTATAAAGTAATCCTCAGAAAGTGTTGCAAAGTCCATAATCCATAATTCCTTCCCATTAATGTTTCCCAGTTACATGTTGATGTAGGCAGTAGAAAGTTTTGAGAGTGTCGTTCCTTGGTTATATACCCACCTTCAAGTAGGAGGAGAATATTCGTGCAAAAAGGGGCAAGCTCATCGACCCAGATGTAATCATATGCATAGGAATAGTAAAAATAAATGTGTAGTGGCGATAGAAATTTGATTTTATGTGGAGTCTGTTACTACATCCATAGGAAAGTGAACAAACTTTGACAAATAATATGACCTTCTGTCAAGTCTATTACCACACCCAGAAGTAGCTCAACAAATTT
Organism: Picea glauca; assembly: GCA_000966675.3. Lineage (NCBI taxonomy): Eukaryota > Viridiplantae > Streptophyta > Pinopsida > Pinales > Pinaceae > Picea > Picea glauca. Next base: position 654,393 of record JZKD02S1612046.1, read on the forward strand.
TGAAATAGAAACTTTTGCAATTTTAGGATGTCGATTCAAACACCCATACAGTTTCTCATACTCACGACGATCCAAATTTATAATTTCCTTTTGAGTATATTCGTGAATGGAGTAATATTTTACGTCATTCTTGAATATTACAAACCATTTTTCAAGCCACGGTATGTGCAACTCCTCTGACGAAAGATGAATTCTTGTGTGTTTTGTAGAATTTGATACACTTGCCAAATCTGTGTTGTTGGAAGAAACTATATACTTCAACGAAGGAGAATTTTGCAGGTGACCTGAAAGTCTCTTCCAACTCCCAGTAAGAAAACAAAGAAGATCAACACACAAATCTATAGGCAAGTCTTTCAACCATCCAAACCATCGAATACAGGGACAACACCAATCATAAGACACCTGATTTTTTATTTTTTTTTGTCTGAGTTTCTGTTGGCTAACAGAGTTTTTTTCGCTCAAAGATGATGTCATATAAAACCATTCCCTTGTCTTTCAATTGGGTATGAATGGAATCTCTAAGTTGTCTCACATGTCCATGACCAGGAACATTACAACAAAGGCACCTTGAAGCCCAACTCTTTGATGATAGAGAGAAATGGGAATAAGTATTTAAAATCAACGCTGGAGGATGATAGTATAATCTTCTGTAGATTTTGGTTTAATTCATTTTAATGGAAGATGCCCTCGATCTTTACACTTATCAATGCCAATATTTTCGAATATGTGTGCTGAATAGTCATCAATAGCACAAGTTAACATTCCCATATGCAAGCAGATTCTCAAATATGACAACCTGTAACATATGCACAATATTAAAGAGGGACATGATGTCAAGACCTCTGTGGATGACACGTTCGTGGATGGTAGTGTGGTAGTACAATATTTCAGTGTTTCTATGATGATGCCTTTAAAAAACTAAAATTCACAACACTTTTTGCAAATTCAAAATGGACACAAATTTTTTTATCAGATCCCATAATATTTGCATCTTTATGCATTTTAATGGGAGATGTCCTCGAGCTTTCCTCTTATTAAACCTAATATTTTCGAACCTGTCTGGTCAGTTGTCACTAGTAAAAGAATAATTAATGTGCATTGGGAAGGGCGAAAGGTATCGAGGATGGAGGGGAGCGAAAAATGCTTTAACTTTTCTGAACATGAGAGTGCGTGAACCTGCAAAATTTTGAAGACTCAACTAAGTATGGAAAGGCAGGTCGAATAGACAGAGTCATCGTAGGTAGAGGTAGTCTTGCGAGTTTGAGGAGTCTGGGGTCGAATTGTAGAGCATGAAATTTTTGGGTGCAAAATGTATACCCCGAACACGGGTTTCCAGAGTTTCATAGCACCTATCTGCGAACCAACGTTCATAAAATTGGCTAAGTATGAAAACGAACGACAGTCAGTCGGACTCGTGATGTGAATATATAGATGGAGATGATGATTTCTCAGTTCGCCACACAGGGAACCCGCGAGAACATAAACGTGACAAAGTATAGAACCAGAAACACATAATAGAGGGTAAGAACAAAAGGGAAAAATGGACAAGTTTTGAAGAAATTGGCTAAGTATGAAAACGAACAGCGGTCGGTCGGACTCGTGATGTAAAGATATAGATGGAGATGAAATTTTTTCAATTGGTCTCTCCGGGAACCCGCGACCATAGAAAGATGATAGAGTATAGAACCAGAAACGCATAATAGAGGAGAAGAACAAAAGGAAAAAATGGGCAAGTTTACAAGAGGAAAAAGAAAGGGACAAAAGAACTTTATCACTCACACAACAACACTTAGTCTCGTAACTATGAAGCCATAGAAAAAAATTAACTATGGGAAAAACATCGTTAGCTATGAAATATAGTTGGAGCCCGACAAACTCTGGTTCAAGACATAAGAGATGTTGTTTACATCCACTACAAAATTTTGCATATTATTTTATCTTAATAGTATTTCCTGGGGAGCCAACTGTAAAACCATGTAACAACATATCCAACTGCAGATGCAGAACCCCAACATTGCAAAGTTGAAGCAAACAAGAGCAAGCAACAAATAAAAACCTAGTTAAGAAGCACCAAAAGGCCCAAATGCAGCTGTAGGACCTCATCCCTGCAAAGTTAAATCAAACAACAATAAGTAGCATCCAGCAAGCCAACAAGAAAGCACGAACTAGCCGACCAGGAATGTCGGTGAAGAACAATATTGGCCAAATTCACTGCACACAAGATTGTATCAAAAAATTCGAAGGAAAATGTATTGTAACACATATGTTAACCAAATACTTTAGGTTGTGAGACCTGTCAGGTAAACATTCAAAGCTACCAGGACCGTCCAAAGGCCTACCACTGTGCAAGCAATTAAGAAAGTTGCAGTTTTCACAGCTGGTATTTTTCAATACTGGGAGCGATCAAAATCCTCTTGCAGTCCATATTTGTATGTGATTACTATGAACAAAGAAGCAAAACCTACCTCCATCACAACCATAGTGACGCATAGGGAAAGGAAATCGTATTTTATCCTCACATACAAAGATGTTCCACAAGAGGATTTTGAATCAGGCATCCCCAATAGTCAAATTTCCCACCTGCAAACTACAAATAGCAAACGAAGCTAAAAATGACACCCAAACCCACCTGTCAATGAGGAACGACAGAAGGCTAATGTTCGACACAGAACCTACCTCCAGCACAACCATAGTGACGCATAGGAAAAGGAAATCGTATTTTTTCCTCACATACAAAGATGTTCTGCAAGAGGATTTTGACTCAGGCATCCCCAGTAGTCACATTTCCCACCTGTAAACTGCAAATAGAAAGAAAAACTAAACACGACACCCAAACTCGCCCGTCAATGGGGAACGACGACAGGGAAGTTCCAATCGTGGTTGCAGAATCCCAAGCGTGCAAACTGGAACAAGACCAACAGGTAACCAAGAACAACAACAATAGGTGAATAAGAAATCACTGAACAAGGAAGAAGCAAGCATGAACCAGTGAACCAACAATGACGCTGAAGAACAATATTGCCCATATTCACTGAAGAGAACATTGCATATAAAAAAATGGAAGAAAATGTATTGTAGCAAGCTTGTTAAGTAAACATTTAAGGCTGCAAGGCCTGTTGGGTAAACATTTAAGTCTGTCAGAACTGCTCTATAACCATTTAAGGAAGAATGCAGTGTGACAGGTCTCTTATGTATGAAAAAACATTTATTATATTATTTTATAACAATAAAACAAAATTAGTAACAATAGTTCGAACAATAAAGGCTATGTAAAAAATGAATTTATTCAAAGGACAAACTGATATGAAGTCAACTAATAAAAAGTGACTCTCTATCTTCAAACTTTGGATATCGAAACATTCCAAGAAAAAAATAAAAAATTAGAAAGACCGTATATGATCAAAAACTTTGGATATGCTAACATATCAAACATTGGGAATAGCAAAGCTAGCAATAAGACGTTCAATCTGTTATCCAATCAGAGCATGACATATATGGTATTTTTTATTAAATAAAAATCAATGTTTTTAGTTCCCTATTTCCAACAATAGATATTATGCAAATATTTTTAGTCAAAGGACAAACTAATATGAAGTCAATGAATTATCGATCATTATAGTCCCTCTACGCCTTCGGTAGGGACTAATAAGCTTAAAATTAAATGCACCCTCTTACCTTGAATAATAATTCTAATATGATCATTGATGTGTAAGTTTTAAACCTTTGTATTATAAACATGTTATGTATGTCACAAATACCTACTTTGTAGCAACGAAAATTCCAATGTAATGAGTGTTCAATAATTGAATTTTTTGTCAAGGGCGTTGAGTCACCAACAAAACTTTATGATTTCACTTAAAACTATGTTATGTGTCAAGGGCTCCCAAAAAAGGTCTCCAATTTGTTAGAGTGGAGCAGCTTACAACATGATTTGGTCAATGGATTCTATTCTATGTGCATGTGTCCACAATTTTGATGCCGACATGTCAGCTGTATTAGGCTTAACTTTTAAATAAAGCAAAATTTGTTTCTATTGAAAATCAAGATGAGAGGACTTTGGAGGACATGGAATTAAGATTCAGCTTCTATTTTTGAATTTTGTGTATCAAAGATTAAGAACGAGTGTTTCAAAAGATCTAGTGAGAGGTACATCAAGTTAGTTGAAAAAATGATGAAAAAAAAAATAGATGGGCTACGAGTAGAGCCCACAAGGTGTAGATGGGATAAGAGGAGAGCCCACAAGGTGGTTAGTCTTTGATGTAGTTCAAAGGGAACAAGATCAATATAAGATCCTATTGAGTAGTCCAAATCTATGATTTAAATCTTACCATTACATTACTAACTCTAGTTATTATAATTTTGTGTTTTATTTTCTTGAAAAATGGCACGACTTTAAAACATGATTGCAGAATGACATGAATATCGACAACTAAATTTTTGTAGGTACTAAACACCTTTGCCAAAAAATTCAATCCTTGATATTTTGATACATTGTAGAGGGTTGTGATCCCTAATTATTACTTATCATATCAAAATTTCCTTCGACACATAGTTGATGATTGAGGTCCCATGGTCTCTGTACTAGAGCTTTTACTTAATATTTACGTAATTTACATCATATACAATTCAATAGTTAGTTCTCGAGAAAAATGAAAATGGTTTTGATTATCATAAAGAGGAGGTGCGTGAATGGTCTCTATGGATATTTATTTTAGGGTAGAAATATTAGATGGTTTTGTTGAAGTTGATATACTAAACAAAAACTTTTAATTTTGGTTAAAGTTAAAATGTAAATGTATTTCTTAACTTAAATAATATTATAGAATGATTAATATGTAGTAGTTTTTTAACAATTTAAAAAATACAAAAATAATCATTTAATTTTATATAATTTAATAAAAATACAAAAATAATCATTTAATTTTATATATATATATATTTTATTAGTAATATATCAAATATATATTATAATTATTTACATTTTTATTTTATTTTATGAGAAATAAGAATTTTTTATATATAATAATATATTTAGTAAATTTATTAATATAAATTTAATTAAAAAAAATATTTACTAACAACAAACTATGTAAATATCTAACAATTATATCACATTACCTACTTTATAACTATGAAAATTCAAATATAATAAAATATGGATGGACATCAAGAACATAATAAATTAAAATATGTGTTTTTTATTGTTTATTATGAATTGATGTACGTTAATGTTTTTGATACATTAATATATTGATGATGAACAAATGAACATGGTTGAATAAGTAAAAAGGATATACATTGTGGTTTAAAGGATTAATAAGTGGTACAATTGCTCATTACTTATTCACCCCCCCCTTCAATAATCCAATAGGTTCTTTGTTCACGAGTTTTGTTATTAGTGTCACATAAAAAGAGAACCGCTTTGGTTTCTTACTTTCCCTTAAGGCACCATGTTGGCCCTCGACCAAGTTTTCAGGAAACCTTCGTTAGAGCTAACCCACTTTTGGACTTCGACACATTGGTCGAGGAAGGAGCGCCCAAGCTGAGTTGAGAGCATGGATCTCACCGATTTTGTGAGCTATGTGGACCCAGTAAGGGGTCCTCTAGGGTTTTTTAATGGGTTTATGGGATGTCAGCCCATGGGTTCTCCCATGTTTAGGCCTTATTGTAATGGATTGTAAAAGGATAAATAAGTAAGAATGTATGGTAGAAGTAGAAGTTTTGAGAGATAAGTGCAAGTAGTTTAAGTAGCTTTGTGCCAAGGAATGTATGTGTGTTAAGGCTCTATACTCGAAAGAGAGTTGGATCTGTGCCTTGACCTAGTTTTGGAAGGAGGATCTTGTGCTCAATGCACATATCTCTTGTCTGGTGTGAAGCTTGACTTTGTGGCTTAGTGCACATGAGTGAATGAATGTAATATTTGATCACATAATAAAGAAGGCAAAGCGGTTGGTGACATAGCCCCACACTGGGGTGAACCACGTACATTTGGTGTCTTATGGTTTGCTTTGTGCAATGCTATCTCTATTATGTTTTTCTTAGTTCTTAGATTATAATGTGTAATGAATATGTATGTTTTGCTTATATGCTAGATATAATTCAGAGTGCTAAGTGGTTGAAGTGCTTGATATTTGTTGTTACTATGCTAGATCTATTCTTCGGTATGTTCTGTGATGTTAATAAGGTTAATGAACTACTGCATTTCATCTTCTAAGGGTTAAGAGAATGCCTTGCGAAGTGTTATTATCACGGATCTGTGTCCTAGCTTGGTTACAGACACCTGCGTCCTGTAACCCCCCCATGGTTCTACCTCGGGTGAGACCTCGCTTGCTTCACAGGTGTTGCCATAAGGGATAGTAGTCGGGGTTTTGTTGGTGCGTTGTTAAGTGTTAAACCCTGGGTCTACCCCTGTTCCAACAAATGGTTCAAGGAAGAACCACCCCACACATGTCATCGAGTTCATGGTGGACCTTGCACAAAAATGTGTGGAAGGCATGCATATGAACAAGGAGAACTACCTCGTCAATGAACTAGAGAAGGATTGTCTCAAAGCCCAGGATTTGGGATATGAATTCCATTACAGCTGGTTGATCATTTTGATCGCATTTGTCACTTGGAAAATACCTAAAGGAGCCACCTTCCCAGAGACAGAACCTACAGATCTTTTGGTCCCTCAGTTTTCCACCCTGTGGTACACCAACGACACGATGAAGTAGTGGCAATCCAATGTTGTGTTTCATACATACTATCAACAATTAAAGGTCTCCATTGAATCATTTCCACGCATGACACCACACACCTTGCACCAATATCGACCAATAACAAATTTCTGAGTTGATTCTCATTTCATCTACATCATTGTGCGCAGAGACGAGAACCAGGAAGAGTTACATCATACTACAAAATGAAAGATGAAGATATGGAGCAGATTACAAAGGAGTGGCCGAAAGAATTTCTTGTACCTGTCGCTGATGCAGAACTCTCTGACACTGACACCATAGGAAGCCCCATAGTCACCCAGGTTGAGCATGTCAGACAGTCCAGTGGGACGAAGAAGAAGAAAAAGAAGGAAGAATTCCAATATATAGAGAGCGATGAGGAGGACAATGCTTCTGAAGATAATGTGTCTGGCTCGTCAGGAGGAGGAGAAGACAAAGTAGAAGAACAAGGAGGAGGAGATGAAGGAGAAGAAGGGAAAGGAGGAGGTGAAGCTACCACCCCTTTACTTGAGGATCCTCCTGTTGGGACAGTAACACCGTATAAGAAGAAGGTTTCTCCAAAGAAACCTTCAGCAAGGAAGAAAACACACGCTAATAAGCCCCAGTTGGAGGCCACACTCACGAAGGACAATATCAATCTGGTCCGCGCAGCTATGGAGGATGATTTCGAGGAAATCTTGCAAAGATATGGAGAGAAGCAGGAGGAGATATATGGAAGGATCAAAAAGGAATTGAAGGAAGTACAACAAGTTGTTCGGTTGGTCTGCGCAGTACCTATTTCACCTTCCTCGTCACATATTACAGAATTGGGGGATGAACTAGCCCAATTGAGAAGACTTGCGGATGCGACAGAAGCTCGACTTCAGAGAGTCCAGGAAGAGAAGGAGAAGGCTACCGAAGCCTTGAAACAAGAGAAATATGGATCCCTAACACAATTAAGAGAAGTGCGGTAAAATGTAGCAGCCCAGGAAAGTGAGAAAGCAGAGTTTCAGGCGAAGCTCTAGGAGGAAAAATACCAGCTACAGAGAGAAAAGAAGAAGTTTGGTAAAAGAATTAGTGAGTAAAGCATGTCACTCTATCCCAAGCTTTGCATAGGAGGGACAAGATTTGATCAAGGCTCAAGTGGTGAAGCTCGCTAAGACCCTCCAGCAGCTTCAGGCTAGAATAACAGAATTGGAGACCCAAGCAATACCAAGCACCCTGCAAAATGTGTGTGACCAGATGGAGGAGACTGTTAAGAAGACAGTAGTAAGGATAAGAGCCCTCGCCTTGAAGTGAAAACAACTGAGTGATAGAAGTGCATAGACATATGAACACGTCGGTGAGGATCCAGAGCTAATAAAGATGGAAGCGCAGTTGTAGGAGGCGCAACAGTAGGCATTTTCCGTGGAGACGTAGATGAAGTTGATCACCGACGTAGAAGGAATGAAGAGATCCCAAGAGTAGCGTGCATTACAACAGCAGATCATTGCCCTCCAGGGAAAGGTAATGGAAGCCATGCAGAATCTGCAACCTGCGCAGGATGAAGCCTGCAAGGTGTTTGAAGAGATTGATGGACAGGGCTCGCAATTGGACCAAGTAGTTGCATCAGTAGAACATCACCTGGAAGGGCCTTTTATAGAGCAGACGATCCAGGATATTGTTGAGCAGGAGGCTTAGGAGAAGCAGCAAGTCGAGGCAGCTCGAGTTAAGATCGAGGCCTTCGAAGCAGCATTATTCAGGCCTGAGTGACTCAGGATGAGTCACAGGTGAGTGTTTGGGGATTGTTGGCCCTCAACCAAGTTTTGCGGAAAACTTGGTCAGAGTTGACCCATTTTTTGACTTGGACACATTAGTCGAGGAAGGAGCACCCAAGCGGAGTTGAGATCATGGATCTCACCAATTTTTCAAGCTATGTGGACTCAGTAAGGGGTCCTCTAGGGTTTTTTAATGGTTTTATGGGATGTCGGCCCATGGGTTCTCTCATGTTTAGGCCTTATTGTAACGGATTATAAAAGTATAAATAATTAATAATGTATGGTAGAAGTAGAATTTTTGAGAGCTAAGTGCAAGTAGTTTGAGTAGCTTTGTGCCAAGGAATGTATGTGTGTTAAGGCTCTATACTCAATAAAGAGTTGGATCTGTGCCTTGACCTAGTTTTGGAAGGAGGATCTAGTGCTCAATGCACAGATCTCCTGTCTGGTGCAAAGCTTGACTCTGTGGATTAGTGCACATGAGTGAATGAATTTAAGATTCGAGCACATAATAAAGAAGGATAAGCGGTTGGTGGACGTATCCCCACACTGGGGTGAACCACGTACATCTGGTGTCTTGTGGTTTTCTTTGTGCAATGTTATCTCTGTTATGTTTCTCTTAGAGCTTAGATTAGAATGTGTAATGAATATGTACGTTTTGCTCAAATTATTTTCTTATATGCTAGATATTATTCAAAGTGCTAAGTGCTAAGTGGTTGAAGTGATTAATATTTGTTGTTACTACGCTAGATATATTCTTGGGTACGTTTTGCAATATTAATAAGGTTAATGAACTAATGCATGTCATCTTCTAAGTGCTAACAGAATACCCTGCGAAGTGTTATTATCACATATATGTGTCCCATCTTGGTTACAAACACCTATGTCTTGTAACCCCCCCTTCTTCTACCTCGGGTGAGACCTCGCCTACTTCACAGGTTGTTCCGAAAGGGTCGGTAGTCGGGGTTTTCTTGGTGTGTTGTTAAGCATTGAACCCTAGGTCTACCCCTGTGCCAACACACCACTTGGAGCTTTATGTCCTTATGCTTCTTGCAAGGTGGATGTGATCCAAGTTGGTCTATTTCTGATCTTTGGGCATCAACTAGCTTCTCAGGTTCAAGTGGTTTTCCTTGTTCCTAATCAAGATGTTCAAGAGAGCGTGTACTTTCTTCCTTGGGTTCTCCATGTTCCTCTTCCTTTTCGGAGTCCATGGAATATTCTATGGATTTCTAGTAAGCAATATTCTCATCAAAAGTTACATCTCGGCTTACTTCAACCTTTTTCTGACCTAGAACATAATTTTTTATTTTTTTTTATGATTCGCTATATCCAATGAAAATACACTTCTTTCATGAAGGTTCCAACTTATTTCTCTTGTCCCTGGAAACATGGATGTAAATAGGATAGCCAAATATTCTTAAGTGTTCCACACATGGTTTCTATCCAGAGAATGCTTCTTCTGGAGTCTTTTCTTTCAATATTAAGTGATGAATTTTATTTTGTACATATGCAATTGTCATCGTTGCTTCAGCCCACATAAACATGGATAAGTTTTGATCATTCAACATAGCTTTGACAGATTCTTCAATAGACATGTTCTTCCTTTCTGCTACACCATTTTGTTGAGGATTATGAGTAACAATCAACTCCCTCTTAATTCCAACATCTTTACAGAAAACAACTAGCTCCTTGGAGGTGTATTCTCCTCCATTATCATACCTTAGTGTCTTTATCTTATTTCCTTCCAAGTTTTTAACTTCTTCCTTGTATTCCTAATACTTTTCAAACACTTTGTCTTTTGTTTTCAACATGTAAATCCAAGTCTTGTGTGAAAAGTCATAAATGAATATCACATAATAAAGAGAACCTCCTAGTGACTCTACCAACATAGGTCCACATACATCTGAGTGTATCAGATTTAATATTTTCTTGGATCTATTCTCACTTCTTGGGAATGGCTTCTTCACATTCTTCGCAAGTGCACAGCCTCTGCATACTCCTTCATGTGTTGGATGCAATTATGGTACCCCATGCACTATCTGATTCATGGATGGTAATGCTTGATAGTGAATGTGTGCATACCTTCTATGACATAGTTCGTTAGGATTAACTTCTTCATTAACAAGAGATTGAGTGCTTTGTCCTAACATCTTGTAGAGTCTTCCATAACGAATCCCAATAACTCTAGCATTATCTATGCTAGATCCCTTGGACCAAACAAGTACTTTTCCATCCACAAAAGCTATCCTTTCACCTTTATCTTCTAGACATGAAATGAGACTAAGTTTTTATTCAAATCAGGTACATATATGACATTGCTAAGATGGACATTGTTTCCTGATTCCAATTCGATAGAGGCTTTTCCAATTCCCTTGACTGCATAAGAATTATTGTCTCCAAGATCCACTCTATGATAGTCCCTTTTTTCCTTTACGATTGAGATATTTTCTCGTTCGCCTGTCATGTGCCTAGAAGCACCACTATCAATCAACCACATTTCATCTTCTCCTTTAACAGATCCTGCAAGGGATGAATAGTAGAAGAAATATGTTTCGTCATGCTTAGCCTTATTTGATGGTTCTTCTTCTTTCACATCAGCAGTCGTCGCATTATGTTTTCTCTTTGTTTTCTTTGACATTTCAAGACAATTCCTCTTGTAGTGGCCATACTTATGGCAACCAAATCATTATTCTTTTGATATATATTTATGATTGGAGTTCCTTCCTGAATTCTTATTCTAGAACCCAAACCTTTTCTTACCTCCATTCTTCCTTAACCTTTTTGCATAGGCTTGAGCATATTCATCTTTATGGATTCTTTCCTTTGATGCAATTCTAGATTCTTCTTGGGCACAACAGGTCCATAGTTCTTCAAAGGAAGGGAAGTCCTTCCTTGTGTTCATGATTGAGGAAAATGCATCCCAAGTTTTAGGTAGACCACTGAGTGCAATGATCACAATTTCTTTGCCAGGGATTGTTTCATCAATTACTTGTATTTGATCTCTTAATTGGGATATCATCAGGAAGTATGAGGCTACAGTATCATCCTTCATCATTTTGGTGTCACGGAGTTCATTCTTCAAACTCATTAATTGACCAATATTTTGTACTGAGAATAGCTTGATTAAGGCATCATACATCTTCTTGGATGAATCAATATTTGATATGTATGGAATAAAACGATCCTTGATTGAATCCACAATGATGCTCATGGAATTTATATCATTCTCCTTGAACTTCCCCTTTTCTACAATGATCTGGTTGTCTTTTACTTGTTCTAGATTTATGTGACGTTCCACGATATTCCCTTTCATGATATCCAAGACTTTGTTCTTAGAAAGGATAAGATATATCCTTGTATTCCATGCTATAAAGTTATAATCTCCCTCTAACTTTTTCTCAGACTTCATTCTGGTAGACATTGTTGTACGATTTCAAGAGAGGTTTCTTGATAGAAGGGTTTTTATAGATCTCTTCTTTAGAAAAGCACTGACATTCTAGATCTTTTCACCAAAGCTCTGATACCATGTTGATTTTTCAAGTACAATAGATAATAGTACTTTTATTTCTGATATTGGTGATTACTTCAGATGATATTATTCTTCTTTACACTTTTATTTTATCATTAAGCAATTACACTTCAGAAATTCAACGAAACAAATACAATGCAATAGTAGAATAGTAGAACAATAGAGATCACATGAAGACACATTGGTCTATCCTAGACACCTCCTCCAAGTCAAAACCTAGACTTTTGATTAGTAGCAACAGAATAAACTTGTCCCAATAGCTTCGTCCTTCAATAGCAGCAACATAAAAGACTTGCACATACGAACTAGGATAGAGAGAACCCTCACACATGTGAATAGTGGCAAGAGAGAGAGAGAGAGAGAGGGAAGAACAGATAGATCTCCAAGAAGATCGCTAAATATGCCCAAGAACATTCACTATCTTCCTTCTAGTAGCTTGTATGTGAGATAAAGAGATGTGTTGAGTGAGTAAAATGAGCCAAATCATTACATATTTAAATTGGAGAAGTGACCTTTCAAGAGGCACCTTTTCATGAGGTGACTTTTAACTTTTACATGTAATTATTTTTCTTTTTCTTTAAATAAATAATAATTTCCTTTTTGAATTTACAAAATACATTATGAATACCGACCATAGTTACAATTTCAACATGCAACCCCAATAGATGCCTCGAGTGAGAATTCACTTGCACGCAGGTGATGTTGAAAGGGTCGGTGTCTACAGGGTTTGTTGGTTAGACAACTTGAACCTAGGGTCTTACAACCACGCACCAACATATGAAATCATGTGAAACCATTGTAGGTTATCAAGAGAAGAATCCATAACCCTCATTACTTCTTCTGACATCTGTCTTGATAGAATAGTCCCCAAATTAAAAATGGATCCATTGTTCACAATTTCATGTATTAAAGGGATGCAAGCTTCCTTAAAGTGCGAAGAATATTTTTCTCCAAATAGCCTACAAAGAATGATAGTGGCATATATAAATTGGTCTATAAGGAGATGGGTTAGATAAATCCCTCTATCTGTAGTTCTAAATTCTCTATATAAAATTCATCATTTCCCTACTTCTTTTGCAAAATCTATAGTTTTTTTGAATTCTTCTAACCATTCGGTAGTAAGTGTTTTCTTTTCTCTTACAAATATATAATATTCTTCTAGATACTTAGGTTGAAAGGAATCAATTCAAATACTATTCTCATTGACTAATATTCTATTTTTCAAATCAACGTGATCTACAATCCATTTTATCATATCTACATAGGGTAGAATACTTGACCTGGCTGCTATTTTATGCAAATGAGACCTTTAAATATTATTGTAGGAATATAAATCAAGATTTCCCCCATCCATAGGTGGGATGAATGGTATGGGGTAGGATTCATATTTAAATACTTGAAACATGTCCCCCCACTATGGACTATTCTTAATCCCTATGTAACAAGAGGTATCATTGTAGTTTGTTTTGTTAGTATATTTATGCTCCTCTATCACTGTAACCTCCCTTTCCATGACTTCATTTTGCTTCGTATATGAGGATTTGGCTTGGGGATACATACCATCTTCACATAATAATTCAAAACATTCCAAAGCATGGGACACAAATACCAATCAATTCTCTTTTCCAATTGGGAATAATTAGATAAAATTCTTAGTTTTTCTTAACTGTGACAAACATTTGAAGGTGATTGATAATTGGGGTGTAGTTAATAGGTTTTAGGGGGCATTCAAGTTTTAGGATGAATACAAGTGAACTTATGAAAAATTTACATAAAAAAATTAAGGATTTAATTTATGGTAAAAGAGGGGGTAATCTTTTTGAGCCTAATATTTATTTTAGAAGTAAAATTCCATAAGACTTGAAAGAAAAAATTGCGAAAGTGAATGAGTTCCATTTAAAAGAAACAAATTATTTTTTTGAAAAACTCATAATATCTACTAAAAATTGATAAATTTGAGGTTATAAACTTACCCAATGATTGCAACCCATAATCCAATGACAATTGAGCTTCTGAACTTGTCAAATTCTGAAAATCTTCCACCAACTGTTAGAGTTGTCAATGCGGAAAACACAATTCACAATGATAATTAACAATCACACATAGATAATAGACACAGGGATTTCATGTGGTTCACCCAAACGTTGGGCTACGTCCACCAAGCATAGGCATCAGTTGTCTTATTATTCAGATCATGGAGATTACATCATCTCACTCACACTCAGTCGTTTTTGCCTCTACGGGCTTACATGAATTTATACATTCACACAAGACACCGAATATTAAATGCTCCCTATCCATATTCTAACTTGGTCTATTTGGTTGTAACCAACACTGAATAATAGGATCCATATCTATCATTGGAGGAATTCGTTGTCACCAAATCCCAACAATCTCCACCTTGACAACAATTAACCTGATACCTTGCTCCTTCCTTTTGTTCATCCCCTTTTCTGCAAACCAAGAGAAGCCAAGCACCACTGTAGCCTCTCTAATAGAACTGGTTTCATGATCTCGCCTGTGTGACTTGCACGAGTTTGGATTTCTCGAGGGGTCACTCCACCTCCAACATGTCCTCCACAACTATGTTGTGAAACATATTTAGTGATAGATCTCCTTCTATCCAAGACACCTGTATTACAATATACATTACAATTATCACAGACTATCTCAGTGTAACCATTATAGGTGACATTTGTGCTTCTCAAACTCTAAAGCACCCATTTCACTGCAACACTTGAATCTGTCACGTATCTGACAACATCATTAGCATGTGAAACATATGGTCTTAACCATTTCATCACATACAACAGACCTCCTACTGAACTTACACAAGACATAAAATTTTCTTCTTTATAGACATGCCCTATGCTTGAAGAAAACTTATAATGGAAAGCAAGAGGGATAAAGACTGGTTTTACAATGTTCATACTGAACTCCAACCACAGCTTACCATTACCATCTCTATTTACTTCCATCACCATAATTTGTTTTGCTGCTCCTTGATCCCTCATCTAAATTGTCATGTCCACCTGAGTCAATTTCTTACTAATTTTATCCATTATTCGGCTCACAACGAGCATATCATCAGCAAATAACATCAAGACTGTGAATGCACTATAAACCGTATAGTCATTCCTACCCTTTGAAAAAGTATGACTCACTATGAAGGATTCAAACATCTTGTATATTTTCTTGGGTACCAATAGGCCATAAAATGAATTACCTAGCATGTAAACAAATTTACCGTTGCGATCTTGAATCAACCCTTTTGGTTGTTCCATACATATTATATCTCTGTCAATGATGACCTTGTGAGAAGTAGGATCCCACACACAACATTCCTTTATACCATCATCATAACTTGCAGATATATAAAACAAGTAGGAATTCAGAAACAAAGATTTTAAGTCTGGAAATGATTTACCGCTTACCAGTACCTGCAATTCTTTCTTTCTCTTATGACCTTCATGCTTCTGCCATAAACAAGAAGATACATCTGTCACTTCAAATGCTACTTCAGTACTGCCTTCTAGCTTATAAAGGTTATCAACCTTTGTTGCCTTCATCACTACTAAACTACCTTTTGACAATGTGAGAGCTCCACCTTGACCTGTATACTTATATCCACAAGAATCCAACACTCCCAATGAAATCAAATTTGATTTAAGCTCAGGTACATATCTAACATCCGTTAATTCCCTAACAATACCATCGAACATCCTGATTCTAATATTGCCAACCCCAATAGTTTTACAGTGAATACCATTTCCCATAAACACTACACCCTCATCAATAGATTGGTAAGAAATGAACCAATTTCTGTGTGAGCACATGTGGTGGGAGGCACCTGAATCTAACTACCATTCTTCTTGATATTGTAAATTACTAGAAACGAATAAAACTTGATCAATTATACCTGGATTTTTTACAGCCAAATTTTCTTCCTTCGTAGAGTTTTCCTCAGATTCCTTTCTCTTCTAGCAATCTTTCTTGAGATGTCCTGTTTTTCCATAGTACCAGCATTTTGCTTTACCTTTTATGTGTCTTGACTTAGATTGGAAATAACTTCTCTCATTCTTCTCTGTGGTTCGACCTCTGATCATCATCGCCTCTGAAGTTGAGTTTTCTTTACTAGATTTTCTCCTCATCTCCTCAGCCAACAAAGCTCCCACAACAATAAAACTCCTGTTGAGCTAAAGCTAATAGAGGTGACTAGATTATCCCAAGACTCAGGCAACGAACACAATAGTGTAATAGCCTTATCTTCATCTTCGAATTTAACTTCCATACTAGTCAATTGAACTATAAGGGTATTGAAGGTATTTAAATGGTCAGCAACTTTTGTACCTTCTTTCATCCACAAACTATACAACTATCTCTTCAAGTAGATTCTGCTTGTCAAGGATTTCCTCATATATAGACTTTCCAACTTCGTCCACAAACCAGTTGTTGTCTTCTCCGAGACAATATTGAACAGAACATCGTCGGCTAAACACGAGCGTATGGCACTCAGTGCTCGTGCATCCATCTCATCCCAATCATCATCTGTTATGGTCGCGGGTTGCTTTGTTTTTCCCAAAAACGCCTTTACCACGCCTTGTTGCATGAGCAGATCGTGCATCTTGAGCTTCCAGAGCTCAAAGTTGTTTTTACCGTTGAACTTTTCAACTTCAAACTCCGAACTTTGCATCTTAGCCATTAACACAAAAAATCTCGTAATATCCATTGCTTATAAAAAAAATACCAAAACCTTTTAAATGTGGAATAATAAAATTAACCAAAAATGTTTAATAAAAAATTTAATAAAAGAAAAGTTTTAATAATAAATAAATTTTTTTTTAAAAAAAAACTTTTAAAAAAAAAAAAATTTAATTTTTTAAAAAAATCCCCCTTTTAAAAAATTTAATTAATGCCCCAATTTAACCAAAAAAAAAAAAAAAAAAAAAAAAAAAAAAAAAAAAAAAAACCCTTTTTACCTTATGCACCCACGTATTATGCATACACTCCTCCACCTTTGTTTTATGCATAGAATATAATGTTCTAATTTTGGTAATTGCGCATACCTTTCATACTTTGATTTATACCTCCAGATACCTTTCATACTTTGATTTATCAAAGGGATTCACCGCACGCACCTCACGCTTCCACTGCGGCAAGTCTGCACCTCTCGTGCAGCTGGAGTTTAAAAGAGTCTACGCTGGAGTCTCAAAGAGTATACTGTATAGTTGGATTGCGGAATTTCCAAGCTTTTAAATGCGTATGAAGTTTCACTAGTATGTCGTCGTACCGTTTTCGAGGTGGGACATGCGGGGATGTTTAAATCTACGCATCTCATTTTTGCGGTTTTTTTTTATAATTTGAAGTTTTTTCAACTAGTTTTAATCAGCTCTCATACCACTTGTTAGAATTGTTAATGTGGAAAACACAATTGACAATGATAATTAACAATCACACATAGATAATAGACACAGGGATTTCACATGCTTCACTCAAACGTTGGGCTACGTCCACCAAGCATAGACATCGGTTGTCTTATTATTCAGATCATGGAGATTACATCAGCTCACTCACACTCAATCGTTTTTGCCTTTACGAGCTTACATGAATTTATACATTCACACAAAAAAACTGAATATTAAATGCAATCCCTATCCATATTCTAACTTGATCTATTTGATTGTAACCAATGCAAAGTAATAAGATCCAGATCTATCATTAAAGAAATTTATTGTCACCAAATCCCAACATCAACTACACATGAAATTTATACTCTTCTCTACAATGATGAAAATCAATGCATTTAATGAATGGAATTTCTTTGATACAATAGATTCTTTGCAAATGTAATGATCATGCATTAAAATGATCCTAAATGTATTTTAGGACTTTACGTAATTGTTATTTCGAAATGATCCTAATTTTTTTTTACCAAAGCCTTTGAAAGTAAAAGTTTAAAAGGTTTCCCTAACATTTTTGGTGTCCTTTAAATGTTTGAAATTTCTAAAATCACTTACACCTTTAAGGGACTTTTAAAAGTTTAACATCGTAAAATTCCCAAAAATACTTTTAAGAAATGATCAAACTTAAAAAAGCTATTTCAAAAGCATGGTCAGATAAGATGGATGATCTTTTGACTAAGGTATTTATAGATTTTGAAAAAACAAAGATTTCCTTTAGTGAATTCTTCAAATAAAATAAATGGAGATAGATTATCATTCAATACTTTGGACTAGATTTTGAGAGACAAACAAACTATAAAAACAATCCAAGCATGTCTTAAGCTTATAGTGATACAAATTATTCATGAGCTTGTCATTATATAATTATTTTTTTAAATAATAACCCTTCGTCGGATCATTGACAACCTAGTTCATCATTGTTTCGAATAGCGTAACGTTTTCCTCCTGAACCAGTAGCCGTAAAAAACATAGTCGGTTCGTCAATACCTAGTCGATAGTTCGACGGGGTCCTGATGATCTTATGATGAAAATTCTCTAATGGTTTGTCGTAGCTTAGTCGATATTTCGATGAAGTAGAGACAAAAAATGTAGTGGATGATACGATGAACTGGCGACAAACTGTAGTGGATGATACAAAGGACTAGCGACGATCAGTAATCGATCTTCTAACAGACTAGTGATGAAAACATGATGGATTTGAGACAAACTATAGTGGATGATATGAATGACTGGTGATGATCATTAGTCGATCTTTCGAAAGACTAGTGATGAAAACGTGATGGATTTGAGATGAACTGATGGGGCACATTCATCGTAGGTTAGTTTCACTTACGATGGACAAGTGACGAGAAAAACCTGGATTTGGGACCTACATCGGTCGATGGTATGACATAAATGTTTGTTTGTCTTGCAATGAACTTGGGTTGTCGTAATTGTGATAGAGGTGACATGAATAAAAATGGGTTGTATCCTTCGTGATACTTGAGACATTGTGGTGATGAACATGCGTCGATAAATTATCGAAAACGAGCCCAATGTAGTGATTTGTCTTGATGACATATCACTGTGGACTGAAGTATTTGTTTGATCAACCACAATTGAATGTCAAACAGACCAAATGGATGGCACTGATTAGTGATTTTGATTTCGTGATCAAACATATAAAAGGAAAAGAAAATCAAATGGCAGATGGACTCAGTTGAAGTGTGTAGATAGTACATCTAGAAGCAACAAGTGTGTGTGAGTTTAACATTAAAGAGAGAATCGAAATTTTCTTGCAAAATGATGAGCATTTTAATCTGGTGAAAGAAATTTTGCAACAAGAGCCAAACATGAAAAAGCACGAGGGATATCAGCTCACAACAAAAAATTTGTTATTTTATAACAATAGGCTATACATACCTAATTCAACATAGCTGAAAAACCTTATAATGGACAAGTTTCATAGGAGACTTTATGTCCATGGATTTGATTACAGGGTTGCCAAGAATGGCTAGGCAACACGATGCAATCATGGAGGTGGTGGATAAGCTAAGCAAGGAAACTCATTTTATTCCAATTAAGTCCACTTTTAAATCTATATATTGCATTGATGTTTTTACAAAATAAATTTTTAGATTGCATGGTATGCCCAAGACCATTATTTCAAAACGAGATGATAAATTCATATCGAATTTTTTGAAAGGTTTATTTGTTTTCTTTGGAACACAACTAGCATTTAGCACAACCTACTATCCTCAAACACATGGGTAGACCAAGAGGGTAAATAGAGTGTTGGAGGATATGTTGAGGATGCATGTCATGCATCAAACCAAGCAATGGGAAGAATATCTACCTCTAGTAGAGTTTGCCTACAACAATGATTATCAAGAGTCATTGAAGGTGATACCATTCGAGGCTCTGTATGGAAGGAAGTGTAGATTTCCAATTAGTTAGGACAATCCAATAAGCAGGTTCATACTTGGGCCAGACATGTTAAGAGAAATGGAACAAGAAGTGGTCATAATAAAGCAGAAACTAAAAGTGGCTCGGGATAAACAAAAAAACTATGTAGATAGCAAAAGAACTCATAAGGAATTCAAGGTGAGAGATCATGTGTATATTAGAGTGAAACCTAAGAGAATCTCCCTAACAATGGGAACTTGTGCCAAATTAGCGCCCTACTATTGTGGACCATTTGAAGTCCTAGAAAGAGTTGGACCACTGACATAAAGACTTTCCCTACCACTTAATGTTAAATATCACAATGTGTTCCATGTATCCTTATTAAAGAAGTATATTCATGATTCTAATCACGTTATGTATTGTATTGTGATACAGGTGGAACCAGATGGAGAATTCCAGCCTGAGCCACAATGCATCCTGGACAAGAAAGAGGCATTTCTTTGGAACTGAGCCATCATGCAAGTCAAGGTGCAATGGAAGCATTTTGGAGCACACGAGGCCACATGGGAACTGGAGGATGCCATGAGGATGGCATACACATTTTTGTTTTCTATATAAACTGTGTATATGGTGTTAAAAACACCGAGAACAATGTTTCCTTAAGAGGGAGGGGAATGTAACACCCCATTTTCCCCCAAGTCTATAATTATTCTTAAGACTTCATGAATTGTGATTGATAAGCAATGTAATTTTGTTTTATATCTAATGAAAACACCTACCAGCTAATTGAAGGGGAAGCCTTGCAGTATTGGTCATGATACCATGAGTGGGAACTGGTGAGGGGGAACTCAGAAGTTTATGTGAAGAAAATAGGAATTTTTCCCAGCAATCCAGCCTACACATGCATGAGCTCGAATGACCAACCTGTTTGTAGTATCCTATTCGCCATGTACAAAAGAAACCTATTAATGGCATCATATTGGGTAGTTAGATAATTTATGACTACCTTCAGAGCCTTTACTCAGAGGAGAAAAGGGTAAGTTGCAGTTTTAATCTAGGAGTACCTAGAAGTGTCTCTTCGATTCGGGAGCTTGACCCTGGGGGTTGCTTCTAAAAAAAGCGAGTTGGGGAAACCCAAGGAAAAAGAGAATGTTCTGGATCACGAAAAATAATGAGGAGGAAGAGGACATAGAGATAGTGTGTGTGGTATCATGAATGAGAAAAGAGATCTTGCGTGCACAGACCAAAGAAAAGGAAACTGGGAAGTTTTCATGAGGAAAATAGGAAGCTTACCCAAGACATGAAAGGTCAACATTGGAACAGAGAATACCCATATCCATATTAGAGTAGAGAGGGATGCCACAAGTTGGTGCGTGTTGGAAAGAAACGAACATTGGTATGGGGAGGGTGTTGACGAACTGTGTAGCAGTGAAGCAACTCCTTTTTCAAAGGAAATCTAGATAGGAAATCACCTAGTAAGCTTGTGGAGGTCCGGGGCTCAATGGGAAGAGGGGATTTTTGTTGTTGTCAGTGTAGTGGATGAGAGTAACCTCCCTGACCAATTCCTTAACCTGATATCCAACTTGTGAGAGTCCCCTAGTGGTATCATGCCCTGGCACATGGTTGGCTTACTATAGAAAGAAAAAGTGTAGCAGAGCCTATGGTTGGGTGGAAAGGAATTCACCCTCAGTCAATTGGTTGGTTGAAGTTTAAACCGAATAACTAAGTGTTTTTTATTGTATCTAGAAATTTTTTGTTAATAAATGTAAATTGCATTGTATTTTCATAAGTAGTTTAAATATGATGGATTAATGCTAAAGTTTGAAAGTAATGGTGTAATATGGTCCCTTCTAAAGGATTGACCGTGATTGAGACGATAGTGTTTGAAAGGTCAAACAGAGGCATGTAACCCTGTTTTTTCCAATACAAGTCATTGAATGGAAAGTTTGTAGGATGAGAAAATATTCATCCTAGGGCCTTTGAGAGGTGTCACCTTTACGCTAAAGACAAGGACCAAAATCTTGAGGGTTTCGAGCTAAAAACCTTGCAAACAATGTTAAGGAGGGTGTGAGTCTATTCTCCTTAAGACACCCTAAGACCTTGTTGAAATCTCTGATCAAACCCAAGAAGAAACCTCAGTCGTTGAACTAATGTGAAGAGTCCATCCTGATCATTCACCGGAGATCTAGGATTTAGAGAAATCCTTTCGAAAGAGGATCCCTTTGGAAAAACCCAGCAGTGATGTCAAGCTGAAATTTCCAATGGTGAATTTTTGAGTCAACAAGAGTCGTCAATTTACTAGGAGGTTAGACTAATGAGATCTAGACCATAGATCCATCATGTGCTAATCTAATAAACTTCCTAGAAGTGTGGAATTCGGGAAGGATTCTTGGAGAATAGTTGGAAGGAATTTCTGATGAGAGAATCCTAAAGATGAAGGTCCAAGAGGACCAGAGCCATAGATCTATCAGAGGTTTGACAGATGAGATATGAGCCATTAGTTTTGTTGGGAGTCCATTCAATAAGAGAGCCCTAATGGAGTGGTAGTGTCAATTGAAGTTCGAGCAGATCATAGATCTGAGAGATCTTAGACCATTGGATGAGAGGGTCTGATGATCATTGGATCCATTGGAAAACCCCATACTGGAAGCATCTGTTCAAAGGAACCAAGAGGGTGTGGAAGCGAGGTTTTTTCTGATGGAGGGAACCCAAGAGATTGAGAATCGTTGATCGGATGAGGAGTCCATCCAATCAAATCTCAGTTGTATATCTTGTCATAGACCCCACCTGTCGAGAGAGCGAAGGGGATTGGGTGAGACTGTTATTCATCGCGCGTTGTAGGTTTTAAATAAATAAAATAATTGGTTTCCTTGATTCTCAACCATTGGATCTATTGAGAGCGAGGTTGTCAAAACAAAGGTTGTATTTTCACAACCTGTTTTCCCAATAAGGGAGACTCTGACTCACCGCATGTTGTTGATCTAAGTATGAGCCAAGTGTGATAGAGTCATCCATCTGGATATGCTCATCTTTCGGTTGTGTAGTGAATTACACAGAGGGTTTGTTGTTGGCACTATTAAATTTAAACGTTTTTGCGACGAAGTAGAGACGAATTTTTGTCAGCATAGAGTCGTTTTTGCGACCAAGATAATTTTTTTTTTCGTCGGTCTAGCAACCACACATGGATCTCCGCTAATCTAGAGACTGGAAAAAGAATCCTATTCACAATAGGAAAATGTTCGTCTAGCGACGAATGTTAGTTGGTCAAACGACTAATATTAGTCGCAAGAGTGACCAAAACAACCCTGGCAAACTTAGTCAATAAACCACTATGAGTCGCTAGAACAACGAATATTAGTTGCTAGAATGACCAAACTATTAGTTAAAAAGGTCAAAAGAAGGAGGATCAGTTAGTCGCTAACTGACTAGCGATGTACAGGTTGGTTGCTCTAGCGACTAACAAGTTGGTCGCTAAAGCGACCAACACGTTGATGTTTGCGACCAATTGGCTATACTAGTGACGAACAGGTTGGTCGCTCTAGCAACTAACAAGTTGGTCGCTAAAATGACTAACAAGTTGATGTTTGTGACTAATTGGCTATACTAGCGATGAACCGGTTGGTCGCTAAAGCGACCAATATTGGGTTTTTTTTTTTTTAATTTATGCCATTCACATAGGATCTATGCAAATTTAACCTACATGAGCATTCTTTAATAACAAAAATGAAATGGTCCATGACTATAACAAACAATTAAAAAAATTGCAATGCAACTATCTATATGCCTATGTTTCTTTTGATTTTTCAAATTAAAATGAAATGAATTGCAAGAAAAGAAACCTATAGATGTAAACAACCATTGAAATGAAAAGTTACAACCTATTTGCAGAGAACAAACAAAGAGTCAAACCCTCAAAAAATCTCTTGAAGGAAAGGTAGTAAAACCATAGGGGGGTTTGTTCCTCAATCGTTTGGATTTTTAAAGGTTTTAAGCCAAACCTACAAACTAAAATCTAACTAGTCATCCACATTCCCTAAATATAAACCTAGTAGACACACGAAAGTAATAAAAACTAGAAAAAATAATTTTTTTAACCCCTACAGAAAGTTACCTCAAAATGTGTGTTGGCCCAGGACGAAAGGTATCGTGTTTCATACATTGACAAACAAAGGAACCAAACCTTGTTGATGCATTGGTCAATGCACTTGTTGACCCCGATAAGTGTGATGGTCTCTAGGGGGTCTCCTGCACCTGGGAGCTCAACTCAGTGGGATTCCTTTGTGGTTTCCAACCCTTGTCACTTGCAAACACAACACATAAAGCTAAAAGAAATCAGAAAAACCTAAAAAACTCATAAAAAACAAATAAACTCATTTACCACACACCCACAATCAAGGATCTTGAGATTGGCTCATATCCCTAGTTGAGTCACCACTCTATTGGTGCAAATGTACAAACAGAGTGAGAAACTTTGCAAACCTTGTGGTTGCTACAATATTACAGACAAATGAGTTAGAGAACTAAAAACCCTATATTTCAATGAACTAATTTATTCTCTAAGCTATGTTATTTCTATATATGGAAGTAAAATGCAACAAAAAAATAAAATACAAGAACAACTATTTGATCAAAGAATAAATGAATCCATTACCCAAATGGTAGACTTCACAATATCACTGGTGGATAGATCTTGAAGGTGTTTATCTTCTATTGGCCTCTCCTTCATAAGGTTCTTTGATTTCCTCGAGTGTGTGGTTGTAGTTGCTCTTTCCTCTGGCTATAGATGGATGCAATAGTGTGCTCCTCAAGAAACTAGGGTTTCATTGGTAAAGGGACAAACCTAGGGAAAAAATCCACAGTGAGGGAAAATGAGAGAAAGAGGAATGAAAGAGTGATAATGAAATGGGGGGAGACCTCTCCTTATTTTATAGGAAAAATATGGAATTTCTCTCATATTTTTTCTTTTCTAAATTAAAAATAGGAGGGAAAGTCATAAAAAGGGTTTATGAATTAATTAAGTAGGATTAACTTTAGGGAAATGGTTCCTAAAGTTAATTAAAGGGGATATTTATGGCTTTATGAGTGAAATTAACTTCAGGAAAATGGTTCCTAAAGTTAATTAAATGGGATATGGTGTAAAAGTCACGATACCCATACTATTGTTGGAGTATTTCAATACACATAGCATTTTGTTCTAGATTAAAATCCGAACTGGATACTCCCTTTCCCCCTGATTTTCTGGTAATGGAAATGATGGAGAATTTTTTCACCCCTATTTTCCAGTAATGGAAATGATTTAGAGGTATTTCTCCCTAGTTTTATGGTACTGGAAATGATTCAGATTTATTTTTCCATGGGTTCCCTCAAAGCACGAGTGGAGAGGCCTTGTAGTTGTCTTACCTTACCTACATCGAAGGGAAAGTGGAAAGAGTGAAGAGCATGGACAAATGGACTATCACACCGTATGGAAAAACAGGGTCTAAATTTTTGGGTATGAAAAGACATCAGAGAATACATTTCTCCCCTGCAATGTCTTTAGTGAGACTGAAAAAGCAAGTCAAACTCTTGATCTGACAATGTTCAGCAATTATAAACAACTCCATGACATGTTCGAAAAATGCTTGGTATTGAATATTTAGAGCTATCAAACCATATTATCTACAAGGATTTTGGTAACATTATGAGGCAGGTTGGAGAGGAACCTTCTAGGTAATTTGATCTCACTTCAAAACTTACACCTGATCCATTTACTAAATTAGGGCTTGGGCAAAGGCTAAAATAAAACAATTGTAATCTATTTTCTTTGATTTACAAAATGTCTCTGCATATCATGTTAATGTTGTCTTTGCTAAGAAAATGGAAAGCACAAGCAACTACGGTGTGAGAGAAATCTTATGTATTAGTTAGAAGAACTTTCCTACTGTGTTTTCTTCTTGATTTTAGGAATAATTTCTTATGTGTATTTTTAGGCAACTAAGAAAATATTTTATTGTCTTTGAATTGAATCCATATATTTCATGAAGACAGTGAGGAGGCTTACAATCTTAGCTGAATCTAGCAGTGACAACATGTTAAGGTAATTTTTGGTATGCTTCAATMTACATGCCTGATTCTTCCATTACAAGGTTGGATCTCGTTCAAGATMATTAAGTTTATTKTTAAGTRTGAAAAACTATCTAATAAGGATGTAACTTTGGAGGAACACAATTTATATAATGTCTAAAATTAGGATGATAATGATATTGACTCAAATTTAATGTTTTTTTAAACCTGGTAGGTAATCTCCTTCAGCTGTTGAAGGTAACATAATGATCAAAAGTCATGTGTTATTGATCAATCTGAGAAAAATAGACCCTAGGACAAAGAGTTAAACTTCATTAACTCTCTGATCAATCCATACATAATAGAGCATTGCATGATACAATATTTTCATTTTGTCCAATTCTTGTTTGGAAGCTTATGTTACCCAAGGATGTTGTGTGTGCTTCTTGTATGCAGACAATTATATAATGTTAGCGGCTAAAAGAATGATGTTGTCTTCAACACATCCAAATTTGGTGAGGATGATTCTGAAGCCCTTATATCAGATTTGTGACATATGCATGATCCTCCAGTTATGCGAAATAAATATATGTTGCTTGTTTAAGTGTCTCGAAGAAAATTTGAAGACGAATGCAACCAACAAGATCATAAATGGAAGGCACTGGAATAAACTCAGAAACAAAGGCATATTTATATTCAAACAGTGGTTGGTGAGCCTCAAACCTTTACTGCTGAAACAAAGGCATATTTATTTTACCTCGGACCACATATTTGACTTTAGATTTATAGTATGTTCATATGTTCCCTCCTGTGTACATCACCATACACTTTCATGGCTCTAAAACACATCCCAACATTATGTTCATGTTCATCCTCTCATTCCTACCCACGATTATATCTTCTAAAATGGCCTTCGTGAAAACGACAACATCATTTTCAAGGGTAGCATTTGTCACTAGAAAAATGCATACACTTATGATACAACTAATACACATGGAATTCTTATTGTCATCTTCAGTTAATCATTCATTGACCAACAATGATACGATCAACATGATCTGTTTTCTTTTAAGCAACCATTCATATATGATCCGTACAATAAATTACAGAATTGGAATACCCGTATCAGCTTATGTAAGTGGACAGGAGTTGAGTGTAGTTCATGGAACCAGAGAGTGGTTGGTGTCAATATTTCAGGTATGAATATACAAGCTCCTTTCTCTCCTTTTCTTGCCAATGTTTCTTTCCTTGAGGTACTTGATATTTCAAGCAATCATTTTCATGGTCATATTCCACCAGAGTTGGGAGGCCTTGTTGGCCTAAGAGAGCTCTGGCTTGATAGCAATGAATTGCAAGGTCCTATTCCAGCTACTATAGGTGGGTGCTCCAATCTAACGGTCTTGTCTTTGTCTCAGAACCATTTGGGTGGAATAATTCTTAGAGAATTGGGAATGCTCACAAAATTAAAAATGCTTGATCTAGGATTAAAAAATCTCACAGGTACCGTACCCTCAATTTTAGGGAACCTCTCTTCTTTGGTTGAGATTGTTTTAGGTGAGAACAATCTGCATGGAACCATTCCTCCTTCACTCTGCAATTGCACTTTACTCAAATGGATGGTCTTGAATGAGAACAAACCAAGTGGACCAATTCCGTCAGAGTTTGGTGCCAAACTTGCCCATCTCCAGGAATTACATCTATGGGGTAATAAACTAATAGGCAACATACCAGATTCTCTTACCAACTGTTCCCAACTCAGGCTACTCTTTCTCAATGAAAATTGGTTAAATGGAATAATGTTGAAAGACCTTGGAAAATTGGTCCATCTTGAAAGCCTTTATTTACATGGAAACCAACTTGTTAGCACTCCCACTTTTCCCTTTCTGACTGCATTAACCAATTGCTCCAACCTCTAGCTACTATATCAATGAATTTTAAGGTCCCATTCCAGCTACTATAGGTGGGTGCTCCAATCTAACAGTCCTGTCTTTAACTCATAACCATTTGGGTGGAAGCATTCCTAGAGATTTGGGTATGCTCACAAAATTGAAAATGCTTGACCTAGGAGTAAACAATCTCACAGGAACCGTAACCTCAATTTTAGGGCAACCTCACTTTACTAGATTTATCAAACAACAGTATACATGGAAGGAAACCTCACGAAATTGGCAACCTGACAAGCTTGATATATCTCGAACTGGATGACAATCTCCTAAGTGGCAATATTCCATTAGAATTGAGCATGCTCCATAGGTTGGAAGGATTGTGCCTATGGAACAATAAGTTGGAGCATTACAACTGAGATTTCTCATCTAAGAAATCTAGGAAGCATGTCATTTTGCCAAAATTTTGCCCAAAAAGATTGGTTAAAAACTCATAAAAGTTTCTTAAAACTTAGAAGACGTTTGTATATCGCATAAAAACAATTTTTTTGCAATGCAATGTATTGCACTTAAATATTTTTGGTGCGATACACTGCAAAGGAGGAACGTAGATTATTTACTTAGAAAAAATTTCAAAAAATTATGTATGGAATGAAAATAATCTTTTTGCAATACAATGTGTATCGCATGAAAATATTTTTCATGCTACACAATATTTGTATCAAGGAAGTAGACCCGAGACTTGGAAAAAAAATGAATCTTTTTTAGAAGGATTTCATATCATGCAAAAATAATTTTTGTTCTAGTGTGGTGTATCACACCAAGATAATTTTGGTGGGATACACTACACAAGAAGAAAGTCTCAAGAGATGCGATAAAGAAAGGAGCATTATCGTGATAAAGAAAAGTTTGAAATGTGCAATGTATCGCACTGTAAAATTTTATAGTGAGATACATCACAAGAAGATATTTTTAGAAAGTGTGAAAGATAAGGAAGGATGGAGAGAAGGACTTAGAAGAAAAACTTGAAGAAATTGAAAAGATAAAAATTTGCAATGCAATGTATCGCACAAAGAAAAATTCAGTGCAATACATTGCGTAAAATAAATTTGTAAAGTGGGATAAAGATGTTGCATGGATTAAAATTGTCGAATGCAATATGTTGTGTGGTGAAAAGTTATCTGGTGCGATAAATAAATTTATGAGGTGCAATAAAGACGTCACATGAGGTAAAA
>JZKD02S1612046.1:711863-768121 GCA_000966675.3 Picea glauca
CCTGTCGAGAATGGGTTGAAGACATCATTCTTGATTGGGACCTAGAAGATATAAAACCCCCTAGAGAAAAATACACTTGGTCTAATAAAAGAACCGGCTCGAGGCACATAGCAGCAAGGCTGGACAGATTCTTGGTCCATAGCTCCTTCCTTCTCTTAGACCTCAACATGGTCTCTAAAATCATTCCCTTCAATGCCTCCGATCATAAGCCAATCCTACTAGAATTTACCAAAGAATCTTCTTTGGGTCCAATCCCTTTTCGCTTTAGCCCCTCCTAGATCCAACATGAGGACTTCCATGATTTGGTCAATCGAGTATGGAAGATTCCTGTCACAGGTTCCCCCTTCTTTGTGTGGGAATAAAAACTCTAAAGAATGAAGCAATCTCTCAAAGTTTGGGAAAAATCCTTAAAATCTCCTGCAGGCCAAAGAGTGGAAGCCCAACAACAACTGGAAATTCATCAACTTTCTATGGAAGAAGGAAATCCAAACCCAAACAGCCTGGAGGAAGAAACAACCCTCCATAGAAAGCTCCATGCAGCCTGCAGAGAGGAAGAAGATTATTGGCGACAAAAATCTCATAGCCTTTGGCTAAAATCTGGGGATAAGAACACAAATTTTTTTCATAAGCAAGCAGAAGCCATAAAACAATTCAATTATGTAAAGGAAAATCCATAGCCAAAATGAAATTGTTATTGACTTTGAAGGCATCAAGCAAGTTGCCCACCTCCATTTTAAAGGATTTATACTAAGGACTCTTCCAGCGGAATCCACCAGCAAGTTCTCAACCTGATTCCTTCGGTCGTCCGCCCAAGATCCAATCAACAACTTATAGAACCGGACACGTTAAAATAAATTAAATTGGCTTTGGACAACATGGACTCTGATAAAGCACCTGGTCCTGACGGCTTTACAGCCAGATTCCTCCAAGTCTAT
The DNA here is from genome assembly GCA_000966675.3 of Picea glauca. Lineage (NCBI taxonomy): Eukaryota > Viridiplantae > Streptophyta > Pinopsida > Pinales > Pinaceae > Picea > Picea glauca. The sequence continues at coordinate 712,799 of JZKD02S1612046.1, forward strand.
TGGCCAATCAGAAAGCATGACCTGCATAAGATGGTATTAAAGTCACAAATTTTCCACAAGATTGGTGGGAGCACCAAATATGTGTTCTTAGACTTAATATCAAAAGAAAAATAAGCCTTATCCTTCGACAGATTTCGTCCAATCTCCTTGTGTAACATTGGTTACAAAATTATCACAAAAGCGATCGCCAACTGTCTCAAAGATATTCTGCTAGCAATCATCCCAGAGAACCAAGGTGGCTTCATCAAAGGAAGGCATATCACTGACAACATAATTTTGGTTCAAGAAGTGATTCATTCAAGCATGCACCGGCACGAAAAAGGTATGGTTGTGAAGTTAAATCTTGCAAATGCTTTTGAGAGAGTGAGGCATGATTTTTTATTTCAGGTAATGCAGAAGTTTGGCTTCAACACTGCTTTCATTCACTGGATTAAGGCTTGTATCGGGTCTCCATGGATAGCCCCGTTAGTCAATGGTCGAGAAACATAATTTTTTCAGGGTTCTAGGGGGCTTAGATAGGGTTGCCCATTGTCTCCTCTGCTCTATGCCATTCAAGCTTCAACGCTTAGCTTCCAACTAGAACAATGTTGTATTCAACAAGAATTAATGGGCATAAAAATAAAAAGAGGGGTCAAAGATATCACTCATGCTCAATTTGTTGATGATACACTTCTTTTGGGAGGTGAAAGTACCATCATAGCCTGTAAATTTAAACAATAACTAGATCTCTATAAGGAAGCTTCTGGGAGTCAGATAAACTACAGGAATAATCAAATCTTTGGATGGAACTGCAAGCCGGGGGAAATGGTGGAAATAGCTTGTATTATGGAGATGGAAGGGGAAACACAGTGGGATTCATTCAAATATTTAGGAGTTCCCATTTTCAAATCCAAGCCTAATTCCTCTCACTGGTCTCCCTTACTTGACAAGATCAAAGCCAAAATCCAAGCCCGGGGGGCTACCTGGCTAAATATGGAAGGGAAGCTTGTTCTCATTAAATCTGTCCTTAACAACATTCTGATATATCAAATCTCCATTATGTTAGCTCCAAATGGAATTATAACCAAACTTGAGTCAATTCTGAGAACATTTATGTGGAAAAGAGGCAAACAAAGTGACAATAAATTGCCACTAGTCAGTTGGGGGAAAGCAATAAAGATTTACTCAGAAAGAGGCTTTCAGATAAGAGATTTGAGATCCCAAATTTTGGCTCTAGGGGCCAAGCTCCTCTGGAATCTGGTAACTGGAAAGCTATCTTAGAGAAAACACACTTTATGGAAGAAATACTTCATTGGAGCTAGAAGGAGATGTCTCGACACAGTCCCTAAAGTCTCAAAAGGCTCCTCTATTTTCACAGTCTGTCAAAAAGCCTCTATATTCTTCAAAACTCTCCTAACTTGGATCACGAGAAATGTGAAAAATATATTTATATCAAAGGACTCGATTATGGGAGAGCCACCATTAGAATCCCTGCCAGGCACCTCTAATCTCAAAGACTTTCTCCACGCCCAGAAGTTATCCACGCTGTGGGATATTTCAAACTAGCATTCAAATGAAACCGAAATCTGGAAATATTGGAAATTACCAAGATGCCCAAGTCCTTTGCAAAACGAAGAATCTTTTCTATGATATTTTCTTCATGGGAAATCGCCAACTGCAGCAAGTCAGAAAGATCTTATGGGATGGAGAGCTAAATCCGGCTGGTACACTGCCTCTGAAGGATACAATCAGGTCAACGCGATTCTGAATGCTCCTCCCAATCCATCTCTGTGGAAAGAAATCTGGAGGGTGAAATGTCTTCCAAAAATAGACATGTTCACCTAGAGTTTGGCTCACAACATCATCCTTACAGGAGACAACCTCAAAATAAAGGGTTGGGAAGGCATCAGGCACTGCCCCTTCTATGTTTCAAAGGAAGAATCGACAGTCCATCTATTATTGAACTGTCCATTTTCTCGGGAGGTTTGGAGACGAGCACTAGCCTTGTGGACGAACCCTATAGTATTCCCAATGGAGTTAACCTCACTCCTTATCCATTGGCAAGTTGTGTGTCCCTTCTCCCTTATCAAGAAAGAGCGATTAAAATGTTGTTGGGTATCCCTTCCCAAATTTATCATGTGGAAACTCTGGTTAGAGCGCAATGCTCAAATATTCAAAGGGAAAAAAGCCATCGTAGACCAAGTGGTTGCAAAAGTCAAAGCTTTGATGGGGGACTTCCTTTCCTCTATTCATCTTCCAGTGAACAAAGGTAGTTTAACTTCTATCGAAGAAGAATGGATGTCTAGCATTCTCCCAAATCCAATGAAAGTGGAAACAGTTCCAGTGCCTCCCACAAACAAATGGGAGATCAGATTAGACTCTTCATCCTTCACAAAGTGATGAAACTCACTTCAGAGACATAGCCTCTTCTTTGATGGAGCTTCTAAAGGAAACCCAGGTGCGGCAGGCGGGGGAGGGGTGCTTATAGATCCCGAGGAAATAAAGGTTCTCTCGTATTCTTGGGGAATTGGCGAGGATACCAATAACATAGCTGAAGTGTTAGCCCTTTGGCAAGGACTCTCTCAAGCCCTAGACAAGAACATTATAGATCTAAATGTCTTCGGGGATTCTTGTATCATTATTCAAACTCTTTCTTCTAAGATTCTTCCCAGTCATATGCGACTCAGGCAAATCCTCAAGAAAATCAAACTCCTTCTGGCCAACTTTTAGTCAATCCATTTATTCCACATACTTCGGGAATTAAACAACGAAGCAGATAAAGAGGCAAACAAGATAGCAATGCTAAGCAAAGGTGTCCTATCTTTAGATGAAAATGAGGGATACAATAGATTACCTTAAAAATTTACTCGGGGGCTAATGCTCGAAGTAAGCGCTAATCCTGTTCTAATGAAGGTTGATTATAATCGTAGACAACAATGATAGTTTTTTAACACTTTCAAAGATTAAAAAAATAATATTAATTTTTTTATAGTTTAATATTTTATTATTAATATATAAAATATATATTATAATTATTTTTTATTTTTTTAAATTTCATGAAAAATTTAAAAAAAATTATATATAATAATATATTTCATAAATATATTAATAGAAATTTAATTAAAATAAAAAATTTATTAACAATGAACTATTAACAATATTGAATAAGCTCTTAAACTTAATATCATATTACCTACTTTATAACTATGAAAATTCAAAGATAATAAAATACGGATAGAATTCTTTATCAAGGGCATTGAGCAACCCACGAAACTTTAGAGCTTGCATATGATATTCACGTTGTCGTGCAATTTTTGTTATGATGGGGTCACGGTTCCACGCTTTCCAATTAAGGGCTCCACTTCTATAGAATCTTACAAACGTTCTAATAGTGGAGTGTTTGGTTGGCATAGCATCAACCCATGACGTCAAATAAGAAGTCTCAATAATAATGTACCACACCTAGAATACCTTACAAGTGAAACAATGCTTAAAATCAAATCAATATGTCAAAAGTTTTCTCAACCACAATTGGTTGCAATGACATATCATCTCTCACAAAAGGATTTCCAAACCATTGACAAACATCACACTTTGTTTTGTATGTTGCAGCATCAAAAAATAATGTGTGCAACTCAATTCCTATTCACGGGAATTTCTATGCTATTTTTTTACCACTATAGTGACTCCCAATAAGTCTATTATGTGCCCCCCACAAACTTACCTCTCGTTCATGGTCCAAATACATCAACAAAGTATGCCATCAATCCATAACTTGTACCATTGACTTACAATCAACTAATAATTCATCAATTGAACAACAAGCCAACATTGTTTCTTCTTATCATACCCATCCGGTACAACTTTACTACCCATGAATGCAACAACCTCCAACAAGTGATCAAGGGTCACTTATATATGGCACAAATCACATCAAATGGATCATCTTGTACCCCTACCTCTTCCCTAGATTTCAAATCCATGCTTATATCATAGGACTATTTACTCATCAAGTATTGTAGCTCATAATGTTCAATGAAAAACTTGAAATGTCTCCCCAACAAAGAATGCACAGATTTTTGCAGTGCTCACAACATAGCTCGACCTTCTCAATTTAGTTTAGCATAAGACAACTTCATGATGGAAAAATAAACAAGATGGTCAATTAAGCCCTCTCTTGGCTAAGCAAGAACACTCCTTGGTGTCATTCTCAACACGTCAACATGAATCGTCTATAATAACTTGTATGGACAATAATGGACTATATCATTGGAAATTTCTCCATTATTGACCAGTATAAAATGCCAACAATGTTTGTGGGCTCAACCAAAAGACCCTCCTTGCCTAAAGGTGGCCAAACAACTCTCCAAAGGGAACACATAAGTTACACTTCTTAATGTTCAATGATTATTGTGTTTGCATGCATATTTCATAAATTAGTTTAATAAAGAAACATGCTCCTTATATAAGATAAATGTAGTCTAGTAATCAATATACACTTTTAGGAAATTGTAGATATAATCTCATAATTCAACAATAATATTGCGCGAAAACATTGTGGCCACATTCTTTAATCCAAAGGACATCAAATAGTATGTGAAAGAGCCATGCTCCATAGAAAATATTGTTTTCTTCTTGTCCTTTTTTTGTAATCCACACTTGGTTATAGCATAAGAATCCATCAATAAAATAATAAGCTTCATGAACTACAACCTTCTCTAGAATCTCACCATTGGATGACATCAGAAAGAGATCATGCACACAAGTTTCATTTAGGTCGTGGAAATCTACAAAATCATGAAAAAACACCAGTTCTTATGTTATATGATGATGGGGTGTATCCACATTGAATCCTCCACTATAAAGATTAATCTTGTGGAAAGCTTATTGTCGTTATTTTGCTTCATATGGTAACCATATTTAGTTCTTTATTAGAACCAATGTTAACCTTTTTCATCTTCAATGGATCATAATAATAGTTCGACCCATTGGGATCTTCAATGTCTTTTACATTGTGCCCCCTTCTAGCTCATTAAAACTTAATGGCATAGATCCTCATCGGGTTCTTCCCCATATTCATTCACCTCCAAGAAAAAACATGTTCTATATGCTTCATAGGCAAGTTATTATTCTCATCACATATGTAGGGTTCAACATGCTCAAATAATTGTATACTATCCCTCAAAAGAAAATTCTTCAACTTTTGTAGCACTCTAATTATCTACACTGTATCACTAGAGAAATGGAAGGTGGTGTTCAACCTAGAACAAAAACAACTCCATTGCTTTGTCTTGCTATGATTTTTCTCATGAATATGCCACGTCTAACTTGGTAGGACACCATGGGTGTGGACAAACCTATGAACCCGATCCTAGCTAGATTACATGCTTTTGTCCATACTACTTCACAAATTTCCATATGTTTCATTGGATTAGTTTCTTTGGAAATTTAATAGAGGAATCTTTACCACAACAATTTGTGTTGTTTCACTTTTCTTAGAAATTGGTTTCTCTCATAGTTCTTATTCCTTGAAAGACATAAATTGGCACTGAATTGCAAGAACCATTTCATCCCTATATTTTAATGTCTCTTTATGAGTTTCCCACCATCTATTAGGGGTATCCTTGAGTATTGCATTAAAATCTTTGATGTGCTTCATAGGTTCTTCCCTATCGTATATGTTTTCAATGAATTTAGAAACATCATGTGTCCCATCAAATTAGGGTTTATACTATTACCCCCCTAAAAATGCAAGGCCCTTTTTTCATTTTCATGGGATTTCTTTTTAGACACACCAAGCACAACAAACAATCCTTGGAGTTCAATGGTGGTTATAGGTTGTGGAGAGAGATTTGGAAGACATGTACTTTATTCTATATTTCCTGAGCACTTTTCATCATCCAAGGAAGAACAAACATGTAAAAAGAGTGTAGATGGCTTGATGGAGGCACTCCTAGAGGTACATTTTCCACGAGAATCCATTTGGGCACACTTGACACATTTCAGGCATGCTTATAGGGTTTACATTACCTTTTCTTGCATCATTGATGGAGAGCCTTGTACCTAGGTTGAAGCCAAGGCTCGAGACCACATGGATGAAGGGTATGATCAAGAAGATAAGTTATAGGATTAACACTCTTTCACAGCTAGTGTCCAAGGCCGATTTGTGGAAAAGTACGGGTTAAACATAGTCCAAAGAAGAAAATTYCCTACATATTGAAGATCTAGAGCATGACATGTGGAAAGAAAATGGATTAATGAGCACCAAAGAGAGCCACCCCATTCAAGGAAGTGGTTAAGTCATTTTGAATACAAGAAGGGATGAGAAATAACCCTAGAGGAGAAGCTTCCACATATTTGGGGGCATGTTTTACCTTTTGAAGTATTTTTGGGCAAGGACACGCCATTTGAGGCCTTCTCTACATGTTTGGAGGAAATCCCTTTGCGTGAGGAGATTCCATGTTACATTGTTGACATGATCAAACCCTCATAGGAAAGGCATGATGATTATGAATATGACAAGTGGAATTATGAACCCATCCTAGTCATTGAAAGTGAAAATGGAGCAAACACCCCACTTTAAAGGATCCTAGAGCATGATATGTGGCAAGGATTCAGGAAAGAGGCCAAATGAGGAAAATCCTTTCTTAGGATGTTTCAATTTGGTGATTGAAGCACATGTGTGGTTAAATGAGATCTCTTGATGAGGATAATTCCACTCAATAGTTGAAAAGAGTGGTATTTTGTTTCTTAAATCATGAATTTACCCTTTAAAAGGGGGACATCCTCTTCAGGAAAGCATCTAAAACATGTTGTAATTGGGACATTACACATCATCCAAGGATATTTGTTCACATATTTGGAGTTAACTTAAGGAGAGGTTGACACATGTCGATTTGTGATTAAAAGAAAAAAAAAACTAAATAATGCTCTAAGAGGGGCACCCTAATTCTAGAACAAAATCATGACTGTCAAATTAGATAATTACATATGCACTAAAGAAACACACTTTACCTAAATACACAATAGACCAAGTTTATCTTAACTAGCCCCTAAGTTTCTGAACATCATAACATCTTGATAGTATATGGGTAAGAAATACATTATGTATTCAGGTTATACAATATGCTCATAACCTCACACATCAAGGGGCATTTGTTATCACCCTAATTTCATTCACCTGTGACATTAAAGTGCATGTACCCAAAGAAATCACAAGTCATCATAGACCTCACCTAATATAGTCAATAACATTATCTATAGGTTATTTATACACCATCAAGAAGAGTCAACGTTCACATGAGATAACCCCTATACTAGCACCAATTGCATCTAAAAATCCTCTAGACTCATGTGATCTATGTAAATCCATAAATAAGGGATTATCATGGCCCATAAATTCCAAATGACGCCTTGAAGTTGTAAAGTGGTTGAACACAAGCCTAACTTCATTTCCCATCTCATTAGAATTTGGTCCTTTGGCCCTCAATTGGGTCAAATTAGGTACATGGGTGCTCATTCTTGAAGTATGGGCATTCACATTGAAATCAGTTTATATAGGAGCTTTATTACATTCTATAAATAGAATCCATTACTAAGCATTTTGAATAAAAAAATTAAGAGTAAGGTTATGATGGAAGAATAAATCTAAAGAGTAATGAGTGCATTGGTTCTACTCACCCAATATAAGTTTTCTTGCCCTCATATTGTCCATTTTCCCTCCAAAGTGACTATTGACAAGTGTAAGTGTTGCCCACTCTTCATTAGAGATCGAGATTGATCCTTAGTGGAGGATAAAAATACCCTCCAACGAAGAATATTAGATCTCACTTTCTACAAGCCTCTCCCTAGATGATATAGTTTAGTTGCTATTGTCATTTTCATTAGAATAAAACCAATTGCTTCTCTTTCCTTGCAAAAGGTTGTTGAAGTCATTGAATCTCATTGTTTGAAATTTTTAATGGTTTATGTGCATGCTTAAGGATTGAGTAGTTGTTTATATTGTTTTATGATTTCCTTCTTTCTCTTCTTCTAGCTTTAACAACCCGCTAGAAGACGTTTTTTCATATTCCCATGCATGAAAATGCCATATGCATACTGCATCCTAGAGGTAAAAGTTAAAAGATGTTTACTTGTGACTAGTATCTGATATGTAGTAGCAAAGTCAGTATCACAACCATATAGTTGGGCTTCTCTAAGGTCTCATGTCCACATGAATTGAGGACTATGGTCAATGCCACAATTGAGGGATGGTATAGGCCATTTGCAACTCGATTGGTGGTTCCTTTCTTTTACTTAATTCTTAAGTGGAACTATTGAAGGTATTTTGACCATTCATGATGGTGATCAATTTGTGATTTTCCTTGAGTTTTCAAAAATTAAGGCTTGTGTTCGATGTGGATCACTATTTCCTTTCCCATAATATAATTCTTTCACTATCAAATTTCATACATACTAGATTAAATATTTCCATAGGTGGGGTATCTATGAACTAGATCAAAGAGTGTCTCATTTTGATAGTCCACTGAATGTCCAAGCTAAGTGAGAACTACATCGATGGCCTAATCTAAGGTGTCAATATCAATTTTGATCTATTGTTGCAGATCTAGATGGATGAGGATTGATGTTGAGAAGAAGAAACACTTCAACTCCTTGAATTCTTTCTCTTATTCTGTGTGATTTAAATGATATTCATAGGTTATATTCAAGATGAGAATGTTTTCTAAGTGTATGATCACAAAAGAATGGTGAATGGCTGAAATTTTTTATCCATCATCCTCATCTTCATGTTTTTAACTTTGTTGTAACAATTTTTTGGTTTAATATAAATAGCATTTTTAAAATGGAAATTGATATGCACATGGCAGGGTAAGATTTCCCAATTATTTACAATGAATTTAATCTAATTTTTATAAGCATGTCATGATTTGGATTTATGAAGGCATGTAGCTTCTACCCAATGGGAAACCAAAACTTGATGCCATTTAATGTGAACTTTGACTTCATTCTCATTTGTGTTTTCTTTATTGCATCAATATGCACATTCTATAACCCAACACAGGGTAGATGTGTAACTTGGGTAATGTTGGCATCAACATATGTCAATCCAAAAATTAATAATAATAATAGCATACTACAACTTAGTATGGGGTAGATGTGTAATGTGGGTAATGTTGACATGAGCATAATTTAGCCCCAAAAATAATAATATCAATAATAAAAATGAATCTCTATATACCATCCTAAAATCCATCTTAACCCAAATCTATTAAGATTTAAGAGGGATCAAATCCCTGAAGGTGAAAACTTTTCCCCAATTTTTTGCACTACAAAAATGGTTTGTACCTTGAAAGACTTGATAAATTTTGGTGCTTGATAAGTTCCAGTTAAGATAGATCTAAGTTGGCTTATATAACTACCAAAATGTCACTTAAAGAGGAACTTGTGGTACATGTCAAAATGCTACACATGCAAGTTTCAAATTTGACCAACTCTTTGCAAATACTTCTTTCAAACTAAATTATATGTAGATGCACAAATGTTCTCTAACGTGAAGTGGTTCAAATCATCATATGTTATACATTGAGAACTCTTTGTCGATCAATCATTTGGGTATCTTACGATATTAATTTAATATGTTAATGGGTCAAGTAGAATGGTAATATTCCTCCATTAAAATTCAAATCTTCCAAAATCATGTTTAACTCTTTATTAGTTGTCTAAATACCATTAGAGGAAAATATGTAGGAATCCAAAAAACAATACCATATAAAGCATTATTTTCATATGAAATTAATTCTACTAGAAGAGTAATTCATATTGTAGTTGTTATAGAGATCTAGATAAAGGTGGTAAAGATGAGGCAAGCGCTAAACACCACTGAGAAATTCCATTTTGATGTCTTCTAGCATCTACCTATAACCTTGAAATGGCAAATTCCTACCCAAAACCATGCAAATGGGCAAGGTTATGGGAAGGAAACTATCATTTCTAAATTCTGAGCAGTTCATAATGACATTTCTTAGTGTTTCTTAGCACTCATCTAAAGACAATATGTGCACAACTTCAGACTATATTCTCGTCCTCATTAATTTTGAAAGCAAGGTGTTGGATTTGTATTAAGTAGCTAAGGAATAATCTAATCTGCATAATCGTCTATTGTATTTATTTATGAAATTTGTTTTTCTTTGAAGCTAGTATTAGTTTTGAGCATATGCATTTACAATGAATGCCATCATCTATGGTTGTTATAGGAATATGAGGAAGAGGAAGAAAATATGGTACCTTTAATAGGGATAGATTAGTGAAATATATGAAAAAGGGATCATTAAACTATCATTATCACTATTTTGTTGATGATTATAGCTACGTGAGACATCCTCCAGGACATAGACTGAGTGAGTCGACCTAAGAGAGAGCCCATGAGTTGGGTGTGCCCATGAGATAGATGTGTGGTTCCTCTATGAGACATAGATGGAACGTTGTGCCCCTGTGTGAGGTGGTGAAGCCCATGAGCTAGGTGTGGAGTTCCTCTTTGAGATAGAGATGGAATGTTGTGTGCCTTGTGTAGGGAATCCCATGAGTTGGGTGTGTGGTTCCTCTCTGAGACGGAGATGGAATGTTGTGTGCCCTTGTGTGGGGAAGCCCATGAGTTGGGTGTATCGTTCTCTCTGAGATGAAACGATGTATTATCCTCCTATGTTCAGAGAGTTGAAATGATGAGATACTCCAGATGATTCTCCTATAATATGAAGTGAGAAATATATATGTTGAGTTGGATGTGTATGTTGTTGAGCACAGGTGAACGTGATCCTAATAGTTGAGCACTAGTGAGTGTGGTTCTCCTGTGAGATGCAATGAGATAGAGATGTGGACATCCATGTGGCTTAGCACAAATGGATGCACCCCTAATGGCTGAGAAATAGTGGGTGTATGATATCCCTTGATATATTGTTCAAGAGTCATACTTACATGTAACCCTATTTGTGATGTAAAGGGTACAGGTTGGCCCCACCATAAAGTGAAAGATAATTAATATGGTAATTATTAATTATATTGTGATTTATTGAGGTCATCCCTGTTGTGCCAATAGACACTACTTTTTATATTTCTAGTCTAATATAAATAAAGGCCAATTCCCCATTGAGGAATCATATCACAAGTGTGAGTTTGGAAATTTCAGCAAACACTTGTTCTTGCGAAAAGGGTGCACCTCTCTTGGGCGCTAGTCTTCTAGGGTTTGTGAGCACCCTTTTGTGTGATAGTTCTTTATGGTGGTGGAGGTATTTCTCTTGAATAATATAGAAAAGGATTGGTTGGGTTTTCTTCCCTTGTTGAGAAGGTTTTCCCATGATACTTCTTGCGTACTTGTGCATGGTGTTTCTTCTTGTGATCTTGGTTGCTGCAATAAATTGTTTATGGTTTAAGTAAAATGCTAAAAATGGAATGAAATTCATGCTTAAGCCTAGATTACTGAAAAATCAACATGGTTTTAGAGCATAGGTCTTGAAGAATCCATTGCAAAAGAAAATTTCAATCATCCTCTCTTTTTCTACAAAACCGTACGACCCTCCTAGCATTTCCAGAAATTTGGTACGGTCTACCTTTATTAGGAGTTTCAACACTTGTCACTTGGTCGTTGGGGATAAAAAGTGAATAGGAGTGTAAGACCTCCTTCATAGCACCTCCAACAAGCTTCAGATTTCATTTCCGAGCATTTTGACTTTTTGGCCCTAGGGTTTCTACGGTTTCGCTAATTTCTACAGAATTTTCAGAATTAGGGTTTATGCAATTCATTGAAGGAGCTCTTCAACTCATCAGTGATATCCTATATTTCAAAAGAATATTTTTCGCAATCATAAGTCCAACAAAACCTAAAAGTGTTAGCCTAGCCTAGTCGTTAGGTTTTCTATCCTAGTTGACAAAGGTTTGTGAAAAATATAAAATTACGATGAACATAATCATGATGGAAGACAAGCTTGGTGGATCAAGAAAACTCAGTTCTTGGAAGCCAATACTTCAAGGAGATGAAGACATCAACATTTTATCACTCTTAGGTATGGTCCCAATGATAATACTTGGTTAATTGACAATGGTGCCTCCAGGCACATGACCGATTTTAGAGACCACCTAACAAATTTTGTTGAGAAAGACACACATCTACATGTTTTCCTTGGAGATGATGTCAGATATAATGTGAAAGGGGTTGGAACTTCTACTTTCCAACTAGATTCATATATGAATTTTCAGCTAAGAGAAGTACTATATGTACCTGGAATGAAAAGAAACCTTTTCTCAATTTCTGCCTTGGAAGACAAAGGCTACAAGGTTACCTTTTCAGAAGGAAGAGTTTGTGCATGGAACAAAGAATCACATATAAATTCTTCCAAGGTAATTGGTGTTCGAGAAAACAGCTTGTACAAATTAATCATTAGACCAGTCCAGGCCCTACTACAAGACACTATCATCTTGAGTGAGCTATGGCATAGAAGACTTGCTCACATTTATAGAGCTCTCCTAGCTCCAGGGGTAATAGGTCTTCCAGAAATACAGATTCAACATAAAGGTGTTTGCAAAGGTTTTTCTGTTGGAAAGAATGTTAGAGGATCCTTCTTGAGCAGTGACAATAGATCCAAGGATATCTTGGACTTGATACGTTCAGATGTGTGTGGGCCAATGAATATTGCATCTNTTGGAAAGAATGTTAAAGGATCCTTCTTGAGCAGTGACAATAGATCCAAGGATATCTTGGACTTGATACGTTCAGATGTGTGTGGGCCAATGAATATTGCATCTCTAAATGGGTACTTGTACTATGTACTCTTCATAGATGATCACTCTCGGAAAACTTGGATTTACTTCCCGAAGAATAAGGATGGAGTCGTTGCCAAATTTCAAGAATTCAAAGCTCAGGTTGAGAACCTGACCAGAAGAAAGATCAAATTACTAAGATAGGATAATGGAGGAGAATACACCTCCAAATATTTCAACAATTTATGTATTGAAGTAGGGATCAAGAGGGAGTTCATAGTTCCTTACAACCCTAAAAAAAATGGGGTTGCAGAGAGGAAAAACAGAACTATCATCGAGGAAACCAAAGCAATGATACATGAGCAAAGTCTACCTATGACTCTATGGGAAGAATCATGCATGAAAGTGGTGTATGTTCAAAACAAGAGCCCTCATCAGATATTGAAGAACATTACCCCAGAAGAAGCCTTCACTAGAGTAAAGCCTAAGATTGGACACTTCAGGATATTTGGGTACCCAGTATATTTTCATGTACCCAAAGAGAAGAGATCCAAGCTAGACCCTTCAGGGAGAAAGGGAAAATTTGTAGGATACAGTGAATCCTCGAAGGCATATCGGATCTACATTCCTGGTCAGAGACAGATTGAAATAAGAAGATATGTTACTTTTGAAGAAGAGATGGACTTCCAAAGATCCATAGAATCTCAGATGGAAATTGATAGTGATACAATACATTTTCCCCCTTCAACAGTTCAAAGGGAGACACACATTATTCCATTTGATCCAGTTGATCCAGTTGTTCTAGTCGATCTAATTTCTCCAATTGACATGCCTAGAGATATTACAATAGGACATAAAAGGCTTGCTTGGTCCAGACAAACTCTACAGGAAGAAGAGGGGCATACAACCCCTCAAGGGAAAACTAGAGAGAGCAAGAGACCAAAGATATTCTCAAGCTACCTGTCATCCATGAGCCACATGATTGAATCTGAGCCTTCTTTTCATGGAGAAGCTTCAGGTGAAAAGGTATGGCAAGATGCCATGAAAGAAKAATATCAATCTATATTGAAAAATGATGTATGGGATATTGTTTCGAGACCAGAGGGAAAGTCTGTAGTGAATTCCAAATGGATTTATAAAATCAAACATGCAGCTGATGGAAGCATMGAGAAATACAAAGTGAGATTTGTAGGCAGAGGGTTCTCGCAAGTAGAGGGAGTTGACAATGATGAGAATTTTTCTCTAGTAGCTCGATACACTTCCATTCGTTCCATCATTGCACTAGTTACTTCCAAGGTTTTGAAGCTACATCAGATGGATGTAAAGACAATCTTTCTCAATGGTGAAATTGAGGAATAAGTTTATATTGAACAGCCAAAAGTATTCGTTATACACAATGAAAAATTTCATGTGTGCAGGTTGAAGAAAGCTCTGTATGGACTAAAGAAAGAAACTCGTGCTTGGTATGAGAAAATGGATGGATTCCTGATGAGTTTGGGCTTCAGCAAGAGTGTTGTTGATCCAAACATATATTATCACATTGATGGAAATGAGTGCTTAATATTGGTCCTATATGTGGACAACCTTTTCCTCACTGTTTCAGAGAGACTCATTGCTGAATGCAAACAAGCCTTGACAGCTAAATTTGAGATGAAGGATTTAGGCTTGATGCATTACTTCTTGGGACTAGAAGTATGGTAGAGGACAGATGAGATTTTCCTCAGCCAAGGAAAATATACTATGGAGATATTGAAAAAGTTCGATATGACATAATGCAAATCCATGCCTACACCAATGGTGATGGATTTGAAGAAGATAAGTGATGTTGATTAAGGAGAGATTGATCCACACTTGTACAAACAGTTGATTGGATCACTAATGTATATGGTTAACAAGTATATGGTTAACACTAGACCTGAGATATGATATGCAGTGAATATTCTTAGCCAATTCATGATACAACTGAGACATACTCACTGGATAGCATAAAAACATGTATTGAGATACCTACGAGGCACAATTGGATATGGCTTAAGATATTCCTCCAGTGTAGAATTGAGCCTGTAGGGATATGCCGATATAGATTGGGCAGGGATCGTAGTGGACCGGTAGAGAACCTATGGTTGTTGCTTTAATTTAGGGTCTACCATGCTTTCCTAGTGTAGCAGGAAACAGAGCTCTGTGGCATTGAGTATCGCAGAGGCAGAGTACATAGCATTGAGTGTGGTAGTTCGTGAAGTAGTGTGGCTTCACAAAATTATGACTGATATATTTGATCATGATATGGGTCATACTATTATCCATTGTGATAACCAGAGTTGTGTGAAGCTCTTTGAGAACCCTGTGTTTCATGATAGATAGAAACACATCGAGATAAAATATCACTATATCAAAGACATGGTGCAGAGGAAAAATAGTACACATGTAGTACCTTCCTACCCATGGAAAGATTGTAGACATATTCACCAAACTGCTTGCCAAGACGAAGTTCGAGTACTTCTGTGAGAGGCTTGGCCTAGTGAAGAATGCCTCCCTAGATGACAGGGAGTGTTGATGATTACAGTTGTGTGAGACATCCTCCAGGACACAGACTGAGTGAGTCGACCTGAGAGAGAGCCCATGAGTTGGGTGTGTCCATGAGATGGGTGTGTGGTTCCTCTCTGAGACAGAGATGGAACATTGTGCCCTTGTGTGAGGTGGTGAAGCCCATGAGCTGGGTGTGTGGTTCCTCTCTGAGACAGAGATGGAATGTTTTGTGCCCTTGTGTAGGGACTCTCATTAGTTGGGTGTGTGGTTCCTCTCTGAGACATATATGGAACGTTGTTTTCCCCTGTGTGGGGAAGCCCATTAGTTGGGTGTATCATTTTCTCTGAGATGAAACGATCTATTATCCTCCTCTATGCAGAGAGTTGAGATGATGAGATACTCCAGATGATTCTCCTGTGAGATGAAGTGAGAAAGAGATCTATTGAGTTGCACATTCTTGTGGCTGAGCACAAGTGAATGTGATCCTAGTGGTTGAGCACTAGTGAGTGTGGTTCTCCTATGAGACAGTAACACCCCAGGTTTCGAACCCCCATTTTAAATAATGTATTGTTCCAATGCTAAGAGGCTTAAGTGCCCAAACAATTATTAAAGGGTCAATATGCCCAAGAAATGTAATGTTTTGATCATTATTAAGAATAACCACATCGTTGGCTGCTAGACGGACAAGGACTAGAGTTATACGAGGCTATTATTCCACAAGAGAGGGGGCTTAAGGAGATAAATGTTTATTCCTATGTTAATTACCCTTTTTTCCTAAGGGAGGGGATCGATTATGTGAGCTTCTTGGGGAAGTCCAGGAGGTTCTTGATTCCCCACAAAAATACTTACACCCATCCCTGGTCTGATTATGGGGTTGGTCGTTGGTTCATTCACTCCTTCACTTCTGCATTTGTACCATTCTGTCCCTCACGCCCTTTCATGCACCCACTCACCCATTCATTGATCCATCCTCACCTGTGTCTTGGATGGGTAAAGGGAAAGGAACTACTGAAGATTAGCCATGGATAGTTGGCTTTAATGGTCGTTGGTGAAATCCATCCATGACTTGGGGCCTGCATGTTTGAGATGCGTTGGTGTGTGCCTTGTTTTTCTCACAACTACGAGTCCTGAGAGTTCCAACATTGAGATTCTAGACCCGTTGTGTTGGAGGCCCTAGATAAAGGAGAAGGACTTCTTGAGGGACTGCGTGGCAGAGAAAGGTGGAGGTCCATTCTCTCGGGTGGTACAGGCTGGGTAGAAGAGGGTTTGGTACTTGGATTGTTGTGGGTGCTGGGAAACCTGTGATAGCTTGAGAGATGACTGGTTTGGGAACCCAAGCACACTCTGGAACCATCCTTTTGGATTCATAGCCCTGACTCGGGGGTGACACTGCTATTGAGATTTGGAGCAGTGGTGTCTATGGTTGGGTGGAACGTCCTTGGTCTGCAGCCAGTTGGTGTCGTCTATTTATAAAGATAAGTGCTCTCTGTTGTGATACTATTATCTGTGTATGAATGTATTCCGCTGTGTGTTTTTAATTATTGTTTAACTAAATCTTAGATTATGCATGCTTGTTGTATATTGTTGTGCATGTCGTTAAATATTTTATCTTATGCTTCCTTATTAAATAAATAAGGTACCAGTAAGAGTACGAAGTCCAATGGTGGGATTGAAGGTAGCATACCCCAGCTTATGGGTGGATGGGGATGTTATAGATTGGTATCATAGCTTCTGGTTGAAACACCAGGCTGGTATGGGTCGGGTCTGTTGGTCAGAGTCTCGTGGTCGAGATTGAACTCTGACTGTGAAGTTGAAAATATCAGGAGGCATGGCATTGCAGAATCTACGTAGGAGTTATATCGTCAAAGATCCGGTGTAAGGGGTTCGAAGGATCGTGACCATCCCCCTTCAAAGTCGAGAGCGATTACCACTGTAGGATCAGGAGAGATCAGGGATCGTTGGATAGGAGGATAGGTGAACATGGGTCGTCCGATGAAAAGGAGGCAAGGGTTAAGGTCCCAACCATTGGATCCCATTGGAGAGAGACATCAACGGACAAGAGGCATTGCAGGGAACCAAGTTGCACGGGAGATAATTCCCCAAGGTGGTCCCGCAATCCAAACCACGGTTTCACCGAGGGGTTACATGTCAGCATCAGAAGAATTATGGGGAGAAAAGCGGGTTACTCCAAACCGTCGATGCGTGCCCCCACAAATTGAAAGACATCTAGTGATGTGACTTTCTAGTGATCGAGTGACGAACCTTCGAAGAGCATAAGTAGTCGGGGACCATCAATTTGTAGGAGGACATGCGTCAACCGATCGTGTGCTCCGGGTAAAAGAACTTCGGAAAAAGGTGAGTGAGGAGAAGTTGAGAATTGAGATTTCCTGACTCCGAAGATCCGAAGTGAATCACAGTCGTCCAATCCAAGAGGACACGTGGCATAAATCTGCGCACTTCGGGGAAAAATGAAGTATGAGGGTTGATATTTCCAAAATCTGAAGACCTGAAGAAATCATAGCCAATGATCCATGGGAGACACACATCAGTAGATCGCGAGATTCAAATAAGAATAATTCAGAAAAAAAATTGAGGTTTGAGTCTTCCTAAGTCCGAAGGCCCAAAGGAATTGCAGTCGTTGATCCTTGCAGCAGTAACCTCCAAAGTCCGGAAGTTCGTGGTTAATATAGGTCGTCTGATAAGGGAGACACATGGTGGTAGTTTGGCCGGTTTGGGAAATCGGATTTCGGGAGAATTGGAAGTGTGCTACTATGGAAGCTCCCAAAGTCCCGAAGCCTGAAGAGTCGAAGTGGTGAGGAACGATGATGTCACTAGGAGGCGATGTGGACCCCAGAAATTTCCAAAGTGACGTGACTTGCGGATGTCACCGGGGATGACGTGGACACATGGAATGTGCACCACGTGTCAGTAATTTTTGACAATGCGAATGATTGAAGTGTCATATAGGATGTGACATGTGTCACATGCCTGATTGGACCACATGTCTACTTCTAGTATTTCGCCACGTGGAGACAGATCGTGTATTCTGGAGACTGGGCACTCTAGAGGGGAAAGATGTGATAGGTTGCGTTGGGTCGAAAACTCCCGAATTATGGAGTACATATCAAACTTTGATTCCAAAAGGCACATGTCGAAGGAACGTCGACTTCAGGTGAAAGTAGTCCGGGAGAAAGTGCAGGAGGAAATTTTGAAACTTCCGAAGCCCGAAGAGCCGAAGCGATTCAAAGCCACTGATCTATGGGAGGACACCCATTGGCAGATCACAAACTCTGGGTAAAATCATTCCAGGAGGAGAAAAGCGAGGAAAGTTGAGACTCCTAAAGCGTGGAGTCCTGAAGTGGATCTCAATCATTGATCGTGAAAGAGGATGATGAGCATTGATCCAGTCCTGGTTAAAAGTTCTGAAGTCCTGAAGCTCTGGAAAAGTTTTTTTTCAGCTAAGAGTAGGGTCATGTCCATGGTCATATGTAGATTGAGAACTGAGGGAAGGAGGGCCAAGGGACGAATTGGTTGTCTTCGAGACAGAAAAATGCTAAGGAAATATTTAGCCGCAGTTTCTAGTCCTAGTCACTTGGGAGTGTGGTTTGAAGGAAGCACCTACGCAGGATGAAATTATGTGTCAGCCAAGGATAACAGGACACTGTTATTTTCATAGAATGGGATATGATCTCCATGAACAAAAAAAGAAAGAGACATGTAGCATGGTTTGGCAATTTTGTTTATCATATGCGTAATTCTAACAAAATGGTCGCTTGAACATTTTGCAGAATTAAGGGGCTTAAGAACATCAACTTAGCGGGTGAGGGAGCTTCCATTCATGATAAGGAGGCCGAAGTCCAGAATACTAGAGTTGGTAATGCAAAGACAAAGTCCAATGGATTCAAGGGAAAAAGAGAACATGAAACTTTAATAGAAACGGTAAGAAGCCTAAAGATGTAAGTGGAGAGCTACAAAGTAGACAACGAGAGACTAATGAGAGAGAAAAGTCAGATAAATTCTTGAGTGTTGTAGAGCTTAAATCAGTTGCAGAGACAAATGAATAAGGGGTCAAACTCAAGACAAGAGGAAGAAGGCAGGTGCCATGAAAGAAGGGATGATCGTGGAAGAGTTGGTTATTTCAGAAGTGCTAGCAGATTTCATGGACACCTCTCACCTCCTTACTTAGAAAGATAGTTTTATGCAGTGGAAGATCTCGTAAGTAGTCCAGAGGTGTCTCCTATCAAACACCAAAGAAGGAAACAAGAGGTAGATAGTTTGCAAGGAGAGTTGAGGAAGCTCAAGCCAGCTTCCTTTGGGGGTGAAAGAGAAAGGGAAGATGATGTCGAAGCATGGTTGCTTGGGCTTAGGAGATATTTTCAGTTGCATAACTATTCATCCAACCTGGAAGCCAAGATTTCCACCTACCATTTACACGAGAAAGTTGTAATGTGTTGGGACCAACTGAAGCAAGTGGAACATGTTAATGAAAGTAGGATCACTTGGAAATTGTTCAAGAAGTACTTCCAGAAGGAGTACCTCTCAAATAATTGCTATGACAAGAAAGTGCAGGAGTTCTTTGAACTCGGATTGGGAAGCATGACTATGGTAGAATACGAGAAGAAGTTCTTGGGATTTTTAAAATATGTCAGGTTCATTGGTGATGAGAAAGTGAAAATACAGAGATTTCTAAGTGGACTTCCGGCCTTTTATAAGGAAAAGATCAAGTATGATGAACCCAAGACCTTGAATGAGGCCATCAGGAAGGCTAAATACCTGTATGAGAAAGGCCAGGGAAGAGAATCCCTGCAAAAATCTTGGAAGGAAAAAAAGAATGCAAAGTCTGATCAGAGGAGGAAAGGATTCAAACCTCTCCTCAATAGGAATGAGCCTAATAGAAATCATCAAGATCAGTATGCTAAGGGGGATTCCAAGAAGGAATATTCCTTGGGAAAAAGGGAAAGACCACCAATACAATGTTGGGGATGCAAGGAATATCACTTGAACAAGGATTGCCCACACAGAAAGGACAGAGTGAAGACTGTGCACAACATCCAAGAGGCTACAGCACAACATCCAAGAGGCTACAACAGTCGAAGATATGGGAATAATCTATGCAGATTTAAATGATCGACAAGTAGAGTACCAGTCCAATATGATCGAGGTGGAAGGTAAGATCATAAATCAACCTATTTCTATTTGTATTTATTTAGGAGAAATTCATTGCTACATTGATCCTAAGATAGTGGATAGATTACATTTGGAGAAAAGTAAACTTGGAAAAGAAAGTTTGGTTCAGTTAGCCACTAGAACCAAAAGAAGAATCCATGTTATGGTCAGAAGTTGTTCCATAAGTCTTAATGTTGTGAATACTAGTATGGATCTAAATATCATACCATTAGGATCTTATGATATTCTGATTGGAATGGATTGTTTGGACAAGCATCATGTTGTCCTAGATTTTCATAACAAGACATTTACATGTCTTGATGGAAATGGAAAACGGAGCACTGTGAAAGGAGTTCCAAGACCCATCTATATAAGGGAGATTTCAGTCTTACAGATGAAAAGATGTTTTAGGAAAGGATGTCAATTGTATGCAGCTCATGTGGAAGATCCAGGTAATACAAAGGGGCCAAGCCTTGAATATTTCTCGGTGCTATAGGAATTTGAAGATGTATTCCAAGAAATACCAGGATTGCAACCAAGGAGGGAGATAGATTTATCAATTGCTTTAGTGCTAGGAGTTGCCCCGGTGTCGAAAACACCTTACAAAATGATCACACCAGAGTTAAAAGAATTACAAATGTAGTTGGAGGAATTGTTGAAGAAAGGGTACATACATCCAAGTGTTTCACCTTGGGGAGCACCAGTACTTTTTGTCAAAAAGAAGGATGGAACCTTGAGGCTATGTATTGAATTCTGAAAACTAAACAAGTACACTATAAAGAACAAGTATCCTCTACCCCAAATTGATGACTTCTTTGATCAGCTAAGAGGAGAAAATATATTTTCAAAAATTGACCTAAGGGCAGGATACCATCAGGTAAGAATCAAGGAAGAAGACATTCATAAGACATCCTTTAGAACCAGCTATGGGCATTATGAATTTGTAGTGGTGCCATTTGGACTGAACAATGCACTAGTTGTCTTCATGTTCTTAATGAATGCCATATTCAGAAATTATTTGGATAGGTTTGTCATAGTATTCTTAGATGACATACTTATCTATTCTAAGTCTGAAGAGGAGCATGAACATCACTTAAGACTGGTATTGCAAGTACTGAGAGAACGTCAGTTGTATGCCAAGTTGAGTAAGTGTTATTTCTATCAAAAGCAGATCCATTACTTGGGACACATTATTTCAGAACAGGACATAACAGTAGATCCAGAGAAGATCGAAGCCATTAGGRGATGGCCAACACCCAGAAATGTGTCAGATGTCCGATCTTTTATGGGATTAGTGAGCTACTACAGAAGGTTCATAGTAGGGTTCTYTAAGATTGATCATCCCATCACTTCTTTGCAAAAGAAGGGAACTAAATTTGAATGGACACTCAAGTGTGAAAATAATTTTAATCTGTTGAAGGAATTACTTACTAGTGTGCCTATGTTAAAGATTGCTGACCCAAATGAAAGTTTTGTGGTATGTACAGATGCATGTAAGGAAGGACTTGGGGGAGTCCTCATGCAAAATGGACATGTCATTGGATATGAGTCCAAGAAGCTTAAGGAACATGAGAGGAACTATGCCACCCATGACTTGGAACTTGTTTCCATTGTCCACACCTTGAGGATGTGGAGGCATTATCTCATGGGGAAGAAATTCAAATTAAGGACAGATCACATTGGCCTGAAGTATCTTTTTGAACAACTGACCTTGAATGCCAGTAAAACAAGATGGTTGGAATTTTTAAGTGAATATGACTTCGATATCAAGCATATCAAAGGAAAGGAGAATAAATTTGTCAATGCACTTAGTAGAAGAGTGTATCTCATCCATGCTACTGATGTCAGTATGCATCAGTCAGAATTGAAGAGTAGAATTTTAGATGGTCTTGTTACAGATCATCATTACCTACAGGTAAAGGAAAACTTACAACAAGAAAATTTACAATAGAAAATAAAGGAGCATGAGATAAAGGAAGACAGATTACTCATGCATAAAAATAGAATCTATGTTCCTAGTTCTTGAGAACTGAGGAATTTGGTACTGAAGGAAATGCATGATGTTCCTTATGCCCGACATCTCGGTTACCAGAAAAAAATTATAGCAGTAAGAAGCCAGTTCTTTTGGCTGGGAATGAAGAAGGATGTTGTTGATTACATCGCTCGATGTATGGAATGCCAGGAGGTGAAGGTTGAGCATAGGCACCCAACAAATTTGTTGCATCCATTGCCAATCCCAAAGAAGAAATGGGAAGTGATCGCCATGGATTTCATCATAGGATTACCCAGAACAAATAAGAAACACAATTCAACCATGGTGGTGGTTGAAAAATTAACAAAGGTTGTTCATTTTGTGCCTATGAAGAAAACGCATACAGCGACTAATATTGCATAAATTTTCATGAAGGAAATTGCTAGGTTGCATGAGATACCTAGGACAATTGTCTCGGATAGAGATACGAAGTTTACCTCCAATTTATGGAGGGGATTGTTTAAAGGATTTGGCACAAATATAAACTTTAGCACTGTGTACCATCCCCAAACAGATGGGAAAATAGAGAGGGTCAATCAAATAATTGAAGACATGCTGAGAATGTATGTGATGGATAAGCCATCTAAGTGGGAAGATTACTTACACTTGGTTGAGTTTTCATATAATAACGGGTATCAAGCTTCATTCAGAATGAGCCCATTTGAAGCCTTGTATAGTTGGAAATGCAATACTCTAGTGAGTTGGGACAACCCAACAGATAGAGTGGTGCTTGATTTGGAGTTGCTTAAGGACATGGAAGACCAAGTGGTTAAGATCAAGAAGAATTTAAAGGTAGCTCAGGATATACATAAATTTTATGCAGACAAGAACAGGACAACTAAAGAATTTAAAGTAGGGGAGCATGTGCTTTTGAAAGTGAAGCCCAAGAAAAACTCTTTGAAATTGGGTAGTTGTACAAAGCTGGCAGCCGGATTCTGTGGTCCATTTGAAATCGAGTTATAAAGCTGGTAAAAGTTCAATGGACCTGCTACGGTCCTGAAGATGCTACCTCGGAGCATGAAGATGCCATGCAGGCAGAGTACCCACAGTTTTTTGAATAAATTTGAGATTTTGATCTCTATTTTGTATATGCACTGAGGACAGTGCCAAGATAAGGGGGAGGGGATGTAACACTCCAGTTTTGGAACCCCCATTTTAAATAATGTATTCTTACAATGTTGAGAGGCTTGAGTGCCCAAACAATTATTAAAGGGCCAATATGCCCAAGAAATGTAATCTTTTGATCATTATTAATAATAAACACATCGTTGGCTGCTAGACGAACAAGGAATAGAGTTATAGGGGACTATGATTTCACAAGAGAGGGGTCTTGAGGGACTAAATGTTTATTCCTGTGTTAGTTACCCTTTTTGCCTAAGGGAGGGGATCGGTTACATGAGATTCTTGGGGAAGGTCAGGAGGTTCTTGATTCCCCAAGAAAATACTTACACCCATCCTTGGTCTGATTATGGAGTTGGTCGTTGGCTCGTCCGCTCCTTCACTTCTTCATTTGTACCATTCTTTCCCTCACGCCCTTTCATGCACCCACTTACACATTCACCAATCCATCATCACCTGCGTCTTTGCTGGGTAAAGGGAAAGGATCTGTTGAAGATTATCCATGAGATAGTTGGTTGTAATGGTCGTTGGTGCAATCTAGCCATGACTTGGGGCCTGCATGTCTGAGATGCGTTGGCATGTGCCCTATTTTTCTCACAACTGTGATTCTTGAGAGTTCCAGCATTGAGATTCTAGACCCAATGTGCTGGAGGCCCTGGATAAAGGAGAAGGACTAGCCGAGGGACTACATGGCAGAGAAAGGTGGAGGTCCATTCTCTCGGGTGGTACAAGATAGGTAGAATAAAGTTGGGTACTTGGATTGTTGAGGGTGTTGGGAAACCTGTGATAGCTTGAGAGATGAATAGTTTGGGAACCCAAGCACACTTTGGAACCGTCCTTGTGGATTCATAGCCCTGGCTCAGGGGTGACACAATTGTTGAGATTTTGATCAGTGGTGTCTACGGTTGGGTGGAACGTCCTTGGTCTGCAGCCAGTTGGTGTCATTTTTTTATAAAGATAAGTTCTCTCTGTTGTGATATTATTATCTGTGTATGAATGTATTCTGTTGTGTATTTTTAATTATAGTTAACTAAATCTTATATTATGCATGCTTGTTGGATATTGTTGTGCATGTCGTTAAATATTTTATCTTATGCGTCCTTATTAAATAAAGAAGGTAACAGTAAGAGTATGAAGTCCGATGGTGGGATTGAAGGTAGCATACCCCAGCCTGTGGGTGGTTGGAGATGTTACAGAGACACAGTGAGATAGAGATGTGGACATACCTGTGGCTGAGCACTGATGGATGTGCCTCTAGTGGCTGAACACTAGTGGGTGTGTGAGATCCCTTGCTATATTGTTCAAGAGTCAGACTTACCTATAACCCTATTTGTGATGTAAAGGGTACAGGTTGGCCCCACCATAAAGTGAAAGATAATTAATATGGTAATTATTAATTATATTGTGAGTTATTGAGGTCGGCCCTGTTGTGCTAATAGACACTACTTTTGATATGTCCAGTCTAATATAAATAAAGGTAAATTCCCCTTTGAGGACTCTTATCACAAGTGTGATTTTGGAAATTTCAAAAAACACTTGTTCTTGGGAAAAGTCTGCACCTGTCTTGGGCACTAGTCTTCTAGGGTTTGTGAGCACCCTTTTGTGTGCTAGTTCTTTATGGTGGTGGAGGTCTTTCTCTTGAAGAATATAACAAAGGATTGGCTGGGTTTTCTTCCCTTGTTGAGAAGGGTTTCCCAGGATACTTCTTATGTACTTGTGCATGGTGTTTCTTCTTGTGATCTTGGTTGTTGCAACAAATTGTTTATGGTTTAAGTAAAATGCTAAAAATGGAATGAACTTCATGCTTAATCCCAAATTATTGAAAAATCAACACATTTGGAGTACTACATTTGTTGGAGCATGGTCCTATTGTTTCTACAACAAGAATATCATTATACAGCTAGATATACATTATTCTTTTTATTATCAAAGTTCAAGTGAAAACCTAAATTCGATGGTATTTACAAGTATATTATAGTGATGCCAAATTCATGGCATTCATCATACATTGTTTGACTTCCCTTTCCTTGATTTCCATAGCTTGATGTGGCTAAAATATAATTTTTTCCATACCAGGACCATGAAGGTAATTTTATAAACCTACAACAGTTTGTTACTAAAAGTTCAAGTGTAATACACTCATCCCATGTTGATGCAGGAGCATCTGGCAGTAAGTTTCAAGATTGACCCCAAGGGTCACAAACATTTATCAAGGGAGTTGGTTCCCTAATTTATTTTATTATATTTGTAATAATTATGAAATGTCTCTAGAAGACATTTTCGTTGAGTTTGTTTGCTAGGTGTCGAGTTGTTTCTTGAGTTTAGGAATAGTTTCCATATTGTGATTTTGTTTAGATAACTCAGGCTTTTTGTTGGGTTCTGTGATCTCTGAGGGCTCAAGATATATTGAATGTTTTTGTAAGATTCATGGGTTAGATAGAGAGATCTTGTGTGAGATTGAGAGAGTGTGGATTGTAAAGGTCCAAGAGACCAAAAGGAACTAAGCTATATTGTTGTACCTTTCCATTCCTTTGTCAGATCTAATGAATGATAAATTCTCATATTTTTATGCCTCTATGAGTTGCTCTATGTATGTGTGTGTAAAATATGATCACTACATTCACAATATCAAAATTCTAGGTTAAATTTGTGTTGCAACCAAGCCAATTGTGCATAGAGTGATTCCAAACCTTAACCAAAAACCCTGTTAAATTTACCATGTTTTTGTGGACAACCAGGATACATCGAAGAAACAGATCAATGAGCCACATTCAATCGAACATCGCCTCATAGAATTTTACTTTAGCCTGGAATTCAATTAAGTCCAAGATCATGAGATTGAATGAGTTATTGAAAATATCGTGCATTGGGATTGAACGATCACGATTAGATTGGGACCGGAGGACCTTCCAGATTGACCGTCGGATCAAGTCTTACATAGACCGTTGATCAAATTTGGATCAATGGTGATCCGACCTTCGGGGTTATTGTGAGAAAATGAGATCCAGACATTTGATCAAAGGTGAGATCGACGGTCCTCATAAATGTCACATGGGAAAAGAGATTGGGGTTTAAAACGACCCACCCACCCCACCACAATTTTGACATGTGATGAATAGGGGAGATGGGTGTCGACATCGTGTCATTGTGGGCACCCACTTCCTAGAGATCTAGACTAGATATTCAGTCCCTCGCAAAGTAGTCATATGTTCCTAGTGCAAGGTCATATGAGGTAAGTTTGGATTCGAGGAACTAAAGTCTAGCTCTTGTTCTAGCACCCGGTTCCATGAAGAGTAGTTCATAGTGCAAAGTATTTAAGTGCTTAGTCTAGTGCTTCTGGTTTGAATTGTTAATAAATGAACTAGGACTGGACTTAACTTACTATTTAATTTGATCCAAGGGATAACAAGAGATTATTCATTGTAACAAACTTGTGTTATAGAACTATGTAATTGCGATTTGAATGGGGTCTACCATAATGTTTTAGTATCAAAGTGATATCGTAAGTCTATTCGTGTTGAAAGAGAACATGCCACCTAGAAGACGAGGTCAAGGAAGATTAATT
Organism: Picea glauca; assembly: GCA_000966675.3. NCBI lineage: Eukaryota > Viridiplantae > Streptophyta > Pinopsida > Pinales > Pinaceae > Picea > Picea glauca. The sequence continues at coordinate 739,936 of JZKD02S1612046.1, forward strand.
GAAGATACATAATTGCAACACGAGATGATAGAACTTTGAGAAAGGATGGAAGATATGGAGACTTCCATGAAGAGAGAGCCTGACATGGATATTTCAGCGAAAGTGAAGAAACAACCTTTGAGGTGTTGAAATATTGTAACTTCGAATAATATTCTACCTAAGAGAGAGTTGAATAATATAATTATATTAAATTTAATTAGGCCCTATTGAGACTTAGTAAAAGTCGTCCCTATTGTGCCTTGACAGTTAAATATAAATTAAGAGGGTAAAGTGACAGGTCGGCCCATACCTAATTATAGGCCGGCTAGAACACCATTTATAAGAGATGTTAGTGCCTCATTTGGACACACACACTCATCTCTGCAGTGCACAAATCTTGGAGGAGAAGTTGTTGCAACAGGGGGTGACGTCAAGGAGGGTTTTTGGTCCATCTCTTGGTATTTCTTGGTCAAGTGGTGAGAAATATTCCTAGTGAAGGATTAGAAGAGGATATTCTATTCGGTCTTTGGTATATCTATATTGAGGAAGTACTGTTGAGTTTTCTTCCCCATGAGGGTTTCCCAGGATAATCTATGTGTCTCTATTGTTTCTATGATTATCTCCCTTTTAGTGATCTTATTTACGCAGCTAATGTGCTAAATGATTGTAATAATAAAGAATAACTATAATTGCTAGCTGTATAAGTAAAAATTCAACATGGTATCAAAGCAGGCCTGAAAGAGACCAAATCATAGTTTATAAAGAAGTGGTTAGCCTCAATGCACCCTCTCCAAGATTCGGTTTCAGTATTGCAGTTGCTGCAAAATTAAGGTTTATTCATAAACCCTAAGTGTGACATTTTCCTTGTTTAGGAGGACGTTGGAGAAAGTAACCACACCTTGGAACTTGCCCTAGGAAGGCACATCTAGTCCCTTGATCATAATTTTGAAATTTGAAGTTTGAAAAATTAGGGCTTCCTTATAAAACCCTAAGTTGCAGTTGCAATTGAAGTACCGGTTTCAGTATCGGTTGCAGTTGCAGTGTCAGTTCCCTCATGCCAGTTGCAACACCAGTTGTAATGCCAACACCAGTTACAGTGCAAGCACCAGTTACAGTGAAAGTTTTTGTGAAGTGTTGAGACTGACTTGTATTGTCCTAGTGCGCCTTACCCTAGCAAATCTCCAACTACCTTTAGATTACAAATTGCAACACCTTTCAAGTTTTAAAGGTTCGTTATTGCTCTCTGTTGCTTCCAAATGGTGCAACTACATGTCGATGTTTTCATAGGTATGTACTTACATATGTTTAAACTGTATCATTATTTTAATGGGTACTTTCAAGAGAAAGGATCTTTTGTCTAAGTAACAATCATAGATCCAGAAGGATATCGGATCCAATACATTCAAAGTAACTATGCACCCCGGGTTTGATTGTTTTGATATGTCTGTATTTTTTATGGAATTGTTGTAATCTTATGAATATCGAGGTTGCATTTTGATATGTTGAATTTATCATAGTAACCATTGGTCAATATTGAATTCAAAGTATTAGATTGATTAAATTTGAGATTATAGAGTTTATTCCATAACTCATATTTCTGTCAAGATAGCATATTGTCTTAATACAGAGGACATGTTGAAGAAATTACTTGTCATATTGAGTGAAGGAGACTCTAAAGAAAATAAACACACTCATTCTTGAGGACAAGACTCTAGGTTCTAGGTTTGATTGATTAAATTGATAATATTCATATTTACACATATCAAGTTTGATCACTGCTAAACACTATAGTTGTGATAGGAATCTTTGAAAAGTTGTATTATTGAATACTTGGTAGCATGTGAGCACTATTGAGATAAATTCTTAATGTAATCATTCACTAGATATAACTAACATATCCTTTAGGAGAAACTTCTTGTTTTGCTTCCAAGTTACCATGGAGGAATGATTGATCACAACACTAGAAGAGTGTTTCTCTCATTCCTTATTATTATATTTCTTACATTTTACCCTTGTTTCAGGAAGGTCACAAGTGATAGTTCTAAAGGAGATACTGTGATGATTGTTCTCGTTATTATTTTATTATTATTATAAAGAGTATTATTCTTGTCTATTGTTTCACCTTTGTTGTTCTTGTTCCGGGAAGGTCACATGTGATAACCCTAAGAGAGCTATAGTGACAATTGCAGGAGGAAATATATTATATGAGACATGGAGAAGACTATCCAAGTTCTATATATGACCGTATACATCCATATACTAAAGAAAAAGAAGAAGAAGAAGCTACTTTTGCTAGATACAGAACATCTCATATGGACATAGATCATGAGGAGTTGAAGGCTCCAAAGATGACCGAACATTAGAATAAAACTCACACTAGGCTTGGTCAATGAATAATGAAGTCACCTTGACATGAAGAAGAATTCATTTGAAGTCTGACTCATATTTTCATATTAAGACTTGGTATTCAACACCAAGTATATCCTGCAGAGACTATGAAGTTTTTGTAGACTCAGAAGAAATCAATACTTAGAGTAAGTCTGATCTAAAAAAGGATCATATGGGAAAAAGAGACATCTTCCAGGACTGGCAGACATATGCCATGAGTTGAGAAGACTAGATCGTATCTTCAAAGACCTCTAGGAGAGATAAAATCTCCTGAGAAGATTCCCTTGTTTCAGTGACAGAGGAGGAAGCCATTCAGAAGGATTGGGATATATTTTTTCCTTGAGACCAAAAGGGAAGTCAGTGGTGACTTCCAAGATTGATCTAACAGATCAAGCATGTTGTAGATAAATTATAAAGATGTACAAAGCTTGATTGTCTCCAGAGGATTCTCCCAGAGGGAGGGATAAGACTATGACGAGACACTTGCTCCAATAATCAAAGAAATAGTTCTAGTGTTCATGAAGACAACTAGAACAACCATGATTCCGATACATTATGAGATTAAGAGGGAGAAGTCCCTGTATTTGAGATTGAGTTGACTCCATGAAAGAAGAAAAAATTCATTGAGCCACTCTCAGTTTTAGATGAATTTGTTTCCATGATAGAGTAGAGGAGTTACTCTTAGAGTTCAGAATCCACAGTGAGAATGGAGCAGTCATTCTCAACTTTATAGCAGTTGCAGGTGCAGAGTCCTAGTCCCAGAGGAACAGTTGCGAAGAGAGCAGAGGAGACACTCTCAGGAAGTGAGACAGATAGTGATTTACAGAAATCACATAGAGCTATCACATGATTGTGCAGATTAAGTTGTAGTTGAGCAAGTGTACCAAGTTAGTACAATGTGATGTGAAATTCAAAGTACAGGATAGGAAGACTCATCTCTACAAGTTGAATCAAGCTCCAAGATCTTGGTATGTAAGGATTTATAGTTTTATGAAGATCTTGGGCTTTACCAAGAGTGAAGTTGATTCTAATCTTACTTCAAGGTTATGAATGATGAGCCAGTTGTATTTCTACTATATGCGGATGAATTATTATTGACATGAGAAGAAAATCTCATCACATATTGCAAAAGGAAGCTCACTACAAAATTTGAGATGAAATACCTAGGCCCGATGCATTATTTATTAGGTCTTGAAGTTTGGTCGAGCCCAGAGAAGATCTCCCTTAACCAAGGGAAGTATGCAGTTGAAATACTGAAGAAGTTTGACATGTTGGAATGTAAATCCATGGAAACACCCATGGAGACAAATTTGAAGCTCCTGGTTGATACTTTGTCAAAGTTAGTTGATGTTACTCTATACATACAGATTATTGGTTCGTTGATGTATCTGATGAATACCAAGCAAGATATATGCTTTGTTGTGAACACCTTGAGTCAGTATCTGGTGGAGCACAGAACTTGTAGTTGCAAAGCACGTGATGAGATACCTTAAGGGTACATTGGATTATGGTCTTTGTTATACTGGATATTGTGACTTCAAATTGTATGGCTATACTAATTCAAATTGGGTTGGAAGTGATTCAGACAGAAAAAGGACTTTAGGATGTTGTTTCAGTTTGGGGTCAGCCATGACTTCATGTAAAGGCAGGAAGAAATCCAGTATGTCTCTCAGTATGGTAGAAGAGGAGTACATTGCAGCATGCTTTTCTAGTTGTGAATCCATATGGATTCAGAATATGTTGACAGGTCCATTTGACCTAGAGATGGATTCTACCATGATCTTTTGTGATAACCAGAGTTGCATAAAGATGATTGAGAACCCAATGTTCCACGATAAGATGAAGCATATTAAGATCCGGTACCACTACATTTGTGACTTGGTACAGAAGGGAGCTTCAAAGCTCCAATATGTTGGCACAAATGAGCAGGTTGCAGATGTGTTGACTAAGCCTTTGTCTCATGTAAAGTTTGAGTACTTCCGAGACAAGCTTAGTGTAGTTTGAAAGGACCTCCCTCGAAAGTGGGAGTGATGTTGATGATGCTATGGTATCCTGACCAACAATGGATAGATCAATTAGGATTTTATATCATAGGTGACCGATCATCCCTGGGGAGATCCAGAAGGTCCGGTAAGGACGGTCTATCAGAGTACATGTGGATGTATATGCCAGTTGTGGTAGCTAATTTAGGATTTTATATCCTAGGGAATCTTATTATTCCTGTGAAGATCCCAAAGGTCTGGTAAGGACATTCTATCAGAGTACCACATGGTAGATTGTTATGATTTTATATCCTATAGAATATTATGATTTTTGGGTAGATCTCAAAGGTATGGTAAGGACAGTCTATCAGAGTAACATAGATGTTTTTTTTTATGCACCTGCCTTATTCGGTTTCCACATATAGATGTTAATTTTCCAGTTATATTGTTGTTGATGTTGTTGTTCCAGCTTCATGTTGTTGATGATGTTGATGTTCCAGCTTCATGTTGTTGATGATGTTGATGTTCCAACTTCATGTTGTTGATAATGATGATGTTATTCCAGCTTCATGTTGATGATGTTGATGTTCCAGCTTCATGTTGATGATGATGATGATGTTACTCCAGCTCTGTGTTGATGATGATCATGATGTTCAGTTTCTACTGATGTTGATGATGAGAAAAAAAATCCGATGACCTATAGTTATGACCAACAATGTTATCGATGTTAATAACGATGTCCCCTCATCTTGATGATTTATTGATTCCAGTCAATTTTTCTTAATGTTGTCAATAGAATACCCTTCTTGTTAAGGGGGAGTGTTGAAATATTGTAACTTTGAAGAATATTCTACCTAAGAGAGAGTTGAATAATATTATTATATTATATTTAATTAGACCCTATTGTGCCTTAGTAAAATTTGACCCTATTGTGCCTTGACAGTTAAATATAAATTAAGAGGGTAACGTGACAGGTCGGCCCAGACCTAATTATAGGCTGGCTAGAACACTATTTATAAGAGAGGCCAGTGCCTCATTTGGACACACACACAATGAGCTCTACAGTGCACAGGTCTTGGAGGAGAAGCTGTTGCAACTGGGGGTGATGTCAAGGAGGGTTTTGGGTGTATCTCTTGGTATTTCTTGGTCAAGTGGTGTGATACTCTTCCCAGTGAAGGAGTAGAGGAGGATCTCTTGTTCGGTCTTTGGTATATCTATATTGAGGAAGTTTTGTTAGGTTTTCTTCCCCATGAGGGTTTTCTGGGATAATCTGTGTGTCTCTATTTTTCTATCATTTTCTGTCTTTCATTGATCTTATTTATGTAGCTAATGTGCTAAATTATTGTAATAATAAAGAAGAACTGTAATTGCTAGTTGTATAAGTAAAAATTCAACATGAGGAAGAGGAAGAAGAAGAAACAACATAAGAGAAACTAATAAGGGTAGTCACAAAGTTCGGTGCCAAACCAAAGGTAGAGGTACCAATGTATGAAGGTAACATGAATGTTGAAGAATTGATTAACTGGATTAATTTCCTGGACAAATATTTTGACTATGAAGATGTAGATGAAGGGAAGAAGGTAAAGTATGTGGTGACAAGGCTAAAAGGTCACGCAACCATATGGTGGGATGAATTGCAATCTAACATGAAAGGAAAAGGTAAATCCAAATTCAAGAATTGGGACAGAATGATTTCTAAATTCAAGAACAATTTCATGCCTAAGGACTATCAGTTGAAATTATTAGAAATTTGCGGAAGCTTAGACAGAAGGATATGACTGTGAAAGAATATATAGAAGATTTTTACAGGTTGACATTTAGAACTGGTCATATTGAATTTGTTGAAAACGTTGTCAGATACATTAATGGCTTGAGGTATGATATACAAGATGAAATTAGCATTTTGTTCCTGTAGACAGTTGAAGATGCATATCAAGAAACTTTGAAGGCAGAGGAGAACCTGGACATAAAACAAAGCCAAAAAGTTAGCGGAAGAAGTTCAACAAGAGGAAAAGGACAATCATGTGGTAGAGGAATATTTCAGACTCCAAGAGATGAAGGAGGAAGCTCAAGCTCAAGTGATCATCCATCAAAAGGAGGAGAATCAAGAGGTAGAATATTTTTCTCCAGAGGCAGAGGTAGAAGAGAAAGATAAATTAGATATTACATATGTGGAAATAAAGGCCATATGTCATGGGACTGTCCAAAAAATAAATCAACAAATCAAATAAATGAAAATATAGCAGAAGTCAAAAAAGAGAATGTGAATACATGCATAAAAGGAGAATGTCTTGAGGTAGGGGAATCATTGTTGATGAAGAGAGTTCTGATCAAGTCAGAAAATGAAGCTAAGGAACCATCCTAGAGGAAGAGTTTATTCAGGATTGTATGCAAGTCAAGAGGAAAGTGTTGTAAGGTTGTCATAGATAGTGGAAGCAAGGCAATTTGGTTTCGATTGAGATTGTAGAGAAGGTTGGATTGAAGAGGACAACACATCCCTTTCCCTACAAAGTATCCCAGTTGCATAAAGGACATCAAATTTTGGTGAATGAACAGTGTAATGTGGAAATTCATATTGGTAGCTACAAGGATGAGATATTATGTGACATAATGCCCATGGATGTTTTCCATGTTTTGTTGGGAAGGCCATGACAGTTGTTGTGACAAGAACTACAACCCTCCATTTTTGTTTTGATTCAGTTACTTCCCTAAAAATGGATCACCCTTACTTTTGAGCCTAAGGGAAATCCTCATAAGTCCGTTCTTCATCTCAATATTCTTTTGGTAATTCATGTTTCACTTGGAAAAAGAACAATACTTAGTGTTTCAATTCAAACTTTAAATTGGCAAAGTTACTTTCAACTCCTCCTAACAATCCGGAGGAGTTACTTCAAACTCCTCTGAGCAACTTCAGAGGAATTCCTATCTTTCATTCCAATACATAATGGTATCGTGAGAGTTGGGGGAAACACCTCTGATCATATCGGAGGAATTACTTCTAACTCCTCCAATATGTTCGGAGGAGTTACTTCTAACTCTTCCAAACTGATCAGACAAATTACCTCTAACTCTTCTGAACTTATCATACAACTTTCTATTAACTACTTTTATCAAACCTACCCCAACCACCACATTAAATGACATAGATAACCATTTGGATATAAAATGGAAGAGAGTCGAGACTAATGTTATTCGACCGTTTGCAATTGAAAGGAAAAACCCAAGAATAAGATCAATGAGTTTAACGTCATTTGAGAATATCCCCTATCCATATCCACAATGTGTTGGCATAATCTAGGAAAGGTATCATCACCTATCCCTTTTTTAAATTATGGTTAGAATTTTTTTAATTTTTCCCTAGCTCGATAACCCTATTTTCCCCATTTTCTTAGTCACTTCGCCCCTGGCCACACCTTTCCCTTTCCCACCAGCTTTGTGTTTTATTATGAATTTGTTCATGGCTACAGGATACATAACCAATCATCCTTTCCCCCCCTTCGTTGTGATGGACTTATTCCCCGTCCTCACACTTAACCATGGAAAGCCACAAACTCGTCCAATGCACAAATACCTTGATCTAAGAAATACTTAAGGTTCCCTCGTACTCCTCCAAGATATTTTTAATTCTCCTAATCACTCTCCTTGTGGTTAAAAACCCTAACTTCAAAATCAGAGACTTTCAAAGTAACTCTCTGAGCATATTGGAGAAGTTACTACTAACTTCTCTGATATGCTCGGAAGATTTGACATTACCTCTTCCACACATTTTCGAATGAGATGGAAACAATTGAAATCCTCTAATAAAATCAGAGGATTTCCTATTAATTTCTCCAAGCTCCTCGATACGATGAAAAATTCTTCTGAACACATACCAAAGAGGTTACTAACAACTCCTCTGATATGCTCAGAATATTTGTTACTAAATCCTCTGATGTGATCGGAGGAGTTGTTGATAACTCTTCTTATTTGTATTAAGGAAGTTTTTTCTTATGATTTGATTTCTCCTTTCTAGGGTGATGCCCAAGTATTTCACCCAAAAACTCAATGAGCATTGTCTACTATTAAACTAACATTTGCGAGGAGAAACTTGCCATGTCTTGATATTTTCAATAAATCTTATAATTTTCCGATCATTTAGTTGTATTTCCAAATAACATGCTCTAAATTAATCATGTCTTCAGGTTCATACATGTGACCACGAAAGAATACGACAATGAAAGAAATAGGGGTTGAGCCATCTGGCAGCTCCCAATAGACAGTAGAGATAGAAAGTGTCAAAACCATATATGATGATATGTCAGGACTTGTAGAAAAAGATGGAGAAACCTTAAAATGGGGAGAAGTATATTATATGTTTAATAAATCAAACTTCTCTGCGGAAGCGAAGGAAGAAGATGAGATCCAGGTGTTTAAGAACATCATAAAGTCAACAATGTTTAGGGTGGCAACACATCCAACAGGTTTTCCTTGTGCAGATGTCATTTCTTGGATTTTGAAAAATGTAGACATAAATAGTCGATATGTCTTTAATGCAAGAAAAGAAACTATAACTTCATTCATGCCCGATGATTTAGCTAAGTGTTACCATATTAAAGTTGGGAACAAAAGACTTGATGTTCAACTCCTCAATGAGTTGCAAATCACACAGAAAGATTTATTCCTCGCATGGTATAAAGCATATAAGCAGTTCAAGTATCATCCCAAGAGTCGATACACCATGACAAATTTAAGGAGACCCTACTAGTATATGGTAGCCATGTTATGAGGTTGTACGTGGAACCAGATGCAACTCATTTCCCCCTATCATACATGCCCCTAATTTATTTATGTGCATATGTGGGGGTCTGATTCAACTAGGCAGACATATTGTCTGAAAATCTCAAGGATATAGTAACTAGTTTCTGCAGTTACACAAGCACAACCAGAAATCTTTCCTAGTTTCCATATGTCTTCATATCTTCTAGACATAATTTGTATCACTCACAAGTACCCAAACATGGCATGGAATTGGTTTCCCGTTGACGATGTTATCCACATCTATTGCAAGGTGCTTTGGGAGCACAAATATCAAATAGACTATCAAAGAATCTAAGAACACTTCCTTGCCCCATTGTATGAATTTATTTTTTTCACCTCCCAACCTTGTATGACAAACAAGGCCATAGCATTTATAAGAAGGATCAAGGAATGGTATTTAATGGAACATGGTACCTATATAAGAATATATGGTGCGATGAAACCACCTCACTTACTCCCTCGATTCGTTCTTGGAAAATTCATGGTTCAGGAAGTGGCATATCAAACTATCATACATGGGGTCGGAGGAATGTTATACAAATCAAAGAAATCAGTTTGGCCTCCACTACCTCTTTACATTGGAAACTATTTCTTTGAAAACACCAAGTAAGCCCAAACGGAGGTAAACGTCTTACTTTCCTACCACTTTGGAGAGGAAATATTCAGGATACATGACCCTAAGAACATCATCAAAGAGAACTTCAATAGCATGAGACTCATGTATGAGTACACCGCTGAGTTTTGGGAAGAAGAGGAAGTGCATCAACATGCCAAAACTTACGGTGAAGTTTTATTCAATAGGTGAAGCCAACCAAAAGGAAGGATCATGGACGAAGAAGCTACAAGAGATGCGGCCAAAAAAGAGGCAAACCAAGATGAAGCTAAGACATCTTCCCCCATATCTGTCTCAACTCATTCAAGTTTGGTAGAAGAGGAGGAAGGAGCACCAGCACACAAAAAGAGAAGGGATAAAGAGAAGGTGTTGAAAAGGAGGAATAATGCTAAAAATAAAATAAAAATAGAAGCTAACAAAGCAAAGTCCATGGAATAAAATGAAATGAAAGAAAAATTTGAAGCCAAAGTGAAAGCTTCTACAAAAAAAGGAAAGGAGCTAGTTGGAGTGGCAAGAGTGGCATCAAAATTAACAGAGAAAGAAGTAGCAGATAAAGTTGTTGAAGAAGAAAGATAGAAGAATAATGTAGATAGTAGAGAGGGTGATACACACCCGATGGACTTGGATATCCCTGGAACGTCCACCACGGGTCTAGGAGCAGAAACTACAAGTAGTGGTTTAGGCCTTGGGCCCTGGGAAAATTTTCATTCAGCCGAAATATTAGATCTGCGAAGTTTCACATATGATAGTAAAACTAGTAGAATCATGCAAGAAAGAGTGAAAAAGTTTCCAGCAACAAAAGGATCCCCTTTGTCAGTGGTTACTCAGGTCCCTGTCACAGGAGATGTCAGGGAAGACCCTGTGGCAACAACTAGGGAAGGATTTGCATTTATGGATGCAACTGTAGACAATATATAGAGGCTATGCCAACAAAATCAATAGAAAGAGGAAAGTATCAGAGAGCTAGAAGAGAGGCTCCAACAAGTAAATATTGATGAAAGGAGTCTTCTCAACTTTAAGGCCAGTGCATAAAAAGTGAGGAATGATTTGGAAGGTGCCATCATTGACATGTATGCCAATCTATATCTCTTCCAAAATGTGGCTGCAACAATTATTGACTAAAACAAACGGATACAAATGCAGTTGACACAATACAACACTATCCATGAAGGTATAGCAAACATTGATACCTGGATAGCGAAGAATCCTGATGTGCCTCTGGAGCTGTATAGACCCTCAAAATCAGCAAGAAATTCAACCATGTACGCATTAGATCATTTCTAATAGGTAGGGAAAAGGGAAGAGAAATAAGTACCCAAGGCAATGGGGATATGTTCAAGGACTCACAAAGCTGCCCAAGAGCTGATAAGGAATGGGCATCTCCCAAGATTAGATGAACTTGAGAAGAATTTGGTCATGGGAGAATTGGTGAATTCAGTCCAGGACAAGACGAGTCGAAGGAGACAGATAGTTGAAGCAACAACCTTTGTCTCTATCGATCTTATTGACCAAGATCTACTATAGTTGGTGAAGCTTCACACTATGATACAAGATTACATGACAAGAATAGAGAAATATATGAGTTCCCTTGATGATAGAATCGCCATGATCGAAGAAACACAAGAATAGCCATCATACAAGAGAATCGAGTCACTATATAATCAGTTGGAGGTATGGACAACTTATCTTCGAAGCAAAAGTTCATAGGGAAAGGAAAAACAACTATTTTTCTTTCATCCTTTTCCTAACTACTTCAAATTTCATCCTTTCTGCCACTTGACATGAGGAAAGAGAAGGCAAACATTTTTGTAGCTGCCTCTTCAAGAAGAAGGAGAAAAGACAACTAGGAGTAACTAGTTTTTGTATAAAATAGAATAGAGGTTCCTTTGAGAGGGACTATTTTGGATTTTCAAGCATTGTATAAACCCAAGAATGTTTTCGAGAACTTATGCATTGTTAATGAAAATTGATAATCCTTTAGGGCCAGCATAATATAGAAGGAATTCTGTGTAGAAACGCATTGGAGCTTTGAACTACTTCAAGTGAAGATAATTGTTGTTTCTATGGACGGTAACAATGTTTTTTTGTTGTAGACTAATTATTATACTATCTTTGTCATTCTGCAGTTATTGATATTTCTTTGAATATTTCAATGCCTTGAGATTTGTGGGTTATTACAGTATGCATTTTTGTGATCTAGGCTAATTTGGTTATATATGTATGTATGCATTTGTCTCCAATCTTCTCCTTTTGTTACAAATATCTGTAGAAAAGTTGTGAAAGGTTTTGGTTGTATTATAACTCACCAGTTACTCTAGTGTGCTCCTAACTAGGATAGGTTAGCATAGATTAGTGATATATTAGTTTTTTTTACATACATGGTCTTCATCTACATCTGTGCATTGTACCCACCCATTTCATTAGTACACCAAACCGTAACCGGTACAAAAAAAAAAAAAAAAGACAACAATAAATGGCAGTTGGGCCAAATTTTGGATGGGACTCCTAATCCAAACGATGTATACTCTAATTGGGACCGTATGTTGAGGAGTACCCATYGTTGTTTTTGGGCAAAGTTGAACCCGTCAACAGAATTGGTGCTAGAAGGAGGGTCATATTTTATGCCTTATATACATGAACTAAACAATAATTGAAATCAGTCTTCAAATAGTAATCCCAACTCACAACCTAACTTGTTTCCTCAAGTCGAATCCAAACAAAAATTTATTTACAAAGACTCAAAGGATAATTTCAGAAGTTATTCTGGTAGTCCTGAAATACATTCTAAAACCTAGTTTCGCATACCTCAGGAAGAACTTCATGAAACCCATAGAATTACATGTGCTTACATGAAATTGTTTAGAAAATTACCTACATCCTTTGAAATCCCTAGGAGAAAAGCGACCCATGTAGAACGTTTGAATACAGATACTGACTTTTACGTTGACTCCGTAGATAACCTTATTGAAACATTATTACAAGAGGTCACGGTACCTTTGAGTAGATTTGTGTGTTTCCTAATTGAACCCAAAGAATAATTTGAAGGTGAACAACCATAAATCACCATGGAACAAATATTGGGGGAAAACAAGAATCACAGATAATATATACCATGATGGACAACCCAAACATCTCTAAATTTGGCTAGAGAACTTCAAGAAATGCCAAGGAAATTTAATAAACTCTTACTTAAATTCGACCCAGACAAACTCGGATCCCCGGAAGACCATGTCAATAACTTCTTTTTGGCCATACATCTTCTAGGTGTTCAACACGATGACATAGTGTGTAGGTTATTTCCTTATACTTTTTTTTGGAAATCCTATACTTGGTATTTCATCCTACCCACCAAATCTATTACATACTGGGATAGTTTCGAAAGGCTCTTTATGAGAAATATTGGAGAAAGGAAAATAATTGCATCCCTACATAATGAACTAGGAGTCATCAAAATGGACAAGAGGGAAAGAGTAAAAGGTCTTAACCAAAGATTTCTTAATGTCTTGATTAAGATTCCTCATGAGGTCTCTCGCCCTCAATCATTACCCATTGACTATTATACAGCTGCATTAACCCCCTCTATAGGGATGTTTATAAAACAATCTAACAAAAACACGTTAGAATTAAACTTTGATGAGGTTGAGACTGTGGAAAGAGAGTTATATGCATATGACCAACATCCACATTATGAGGAAACTAATTCGGCTAGGAAGAAGCCATTGCTATTAACTAATCCACCTAACAAGGAATCCAAGGATATCGATCATGTGGTCAAAATGGTTAAGAAGTTATCCAATGAAGTTGTGGACCTTAAAAATAATGTTGGTGAAGGATCATCGAAGCCACAAACTTTTCGCCCATTTTTAAAGAAACCAGACAACTCACCACAACCACCTGAACCACCACACATGGCTTTCAACTTAGATAGTTTCAGTGATGATAATCTTTGCTCTTATCATCAACAAAATCATCACGAACGAACATGTACTCAATGGGTCAACTCTATGACCCTAGTGATAAACCAATTGCTAGATCAACAGAGTTTAGATGATGAAAGCCATGTGTAAGCTTCTTATGGTGTTGTTGAAGAAAATCCCCCATAATCATCTATGCCCTTTTTGGACTGGTGTGTAGAATTAGACAATGAATAGATTGAATAAATTATTGTCAGAGATACGCAGGTTTTTAAAGATACCACTCCAAAAAATTATAACTTACGTAGCAAAGTTCCACTGTTTGACCCTCTGTTTCCTAAAGAAGATAAAGTTCCACTTAGGAAAATAACACCTCCCTCAGTCCTCCCAAAACAAAGTAACACATTTCTAGAGAAGACTAATAATAAGGTTGTCAAGATTGTTATAGCAAAAAAAAGATAAACCAAGCATGTCTAGTACTGCTGAGAATAATGAAAGGCAATTCAAGAAAAATTTGGACAAACTAAGAATGATTCAAGCTCACACACCTTGGATTATAATGTAATAGAAGACATGAAAAAGATTAAAGATAATACTTCCATGTTTGATATTTTCTCCCTCCCACAACAACGTGAACTCCTACACGATGCCTTCAAACCCCATGAGACTCATACATAAACTATCGAAGCTACTGAAATCTTAATCCATGGAAACGATGCACAAGAAATTCACAAAGTAGAGATAGAGGAAGCTATAAACACAACAAGCATAGGAACCTTTTCTAAATCCCAAGTACCACCTTTTTTTCTTACTTATGAAATTTTTAATTTTAATGTACACAATTGTTTAGTAGATTCTGGTGCCTCTTCCAATATCATGCCTTTTTATGTTTGCCAAAAAATAAATGATGTCCCAAAAATAATGAAAACTAGGATCATCCAATTAGATAGGACATATGTAAAAGTAAAAGGATAAATCATAGATGTTTTAATTAGATTTTCATATGACCCTAGAGTTCATCAGACTATAGACATAGTTGTGGTAGACATACCAAAGAGTTATGGTTTTCTCTTAAGAAGAGATTGGTCTGCCAAACTTCAGGGTTATTTCACTACCGATTGGTCTCATATGTGGCTTCCTTATAAAGGAAAAWCCAATCAAATACATGTAAACAGTGAAGCACACATGAAACACACATTGACAAAATTGGAGGGTAAAAACGAGCCCATAAGMTTTTCTCATTCTGTTTTGGGGAATTATTTTTTCGAAACCGATTATGGTTATGAYGAAGCTTAGACTTCTGAAATACCATYAGAATTGCAATGAGGCCTTCGACCATGAATACATAATGGYGCATGTCCAGTACTAGCTAACATAGGATTTAGTTTGACTAACAAAACTAACATTCATGACATGTGTACCATGTTCTTTGATGKCTCTAAAACATAGGACGGAGTCGGCATAAGATGTGTACTGATTGACCCCAGCCAAGGAAAAATGCTCATATCATGTCGTTTAGATTTTKATTGCACCAACACTATTGAATATGAAGCCTTAGTGAAAGGCCTTATAAATGCTATTGACCTCAAGCTAAAATACCCTAAAGTGTTTGTTGATTCTAAGATTATATTTCAACGGGTGAGAAATACTATTCACTTCCTGTCTCCGCATCTAAAATCCTATCAACAATAGGTATGGAATCTGCTTTATTCATTTGATGCATTTAATATTAATTCTATACCTCGCTATCAAAATATAGATGCATATATTTTGGCCAATGCAACATCTAGCTTTATGTCTCTCGATGATGGTGTTTCGATTGAAATGATGTTTAGGCCCTCCATACCTGACAATGTCACGAGTTGGAGAGTATTCAACAATGACTCTCAAATTATCAACTTTCTTACTAGTTCAAACACGTTCCAAGATTCAGTGATCGATGATGAGGTACATCAAAAGGAGTTACAAAATTATCGAGAAGAAACTAATAAGGTCAAGAAAAATTTTGTTCCGAAGAAAATTTTGACTCTTGAAAAGTTATTGATTGACAATCCAAGTTCAGGAGGCCAACTAATCCAAATACCAATGACTCCACTATGATGCATTTCTTGGGATATCTGGGAACAAGTGAACAACCTAAGTATGTTAACCTGTCCAACTGTTGTTCAGATTCAGAAAAAACACACATTCACAAAATTATTTAAGAAGTATCGAGTTGTTTTTTCCCGGATGTATGACAACTTGAAGACATATGATACATGGATTATACAACACGTTATTCCCATCAAAGAAGGGATCAAGTTGTTTCAACATAATCTTCAAAAGATACATCTGATTCTTGAACCTATGATACAAAAGGAACTCAAGAAGCTATTAGATTCTTGGATCATTTTCAAAGTGAGACATTCGACTTGGGTATCTAATATGGTGCCCGTAAGGAAAAAGTCAAGAGAAATAAGAATCTGTATAGATTTATGGAAGCCCAATCACACTTTCGACAAAGATAAATATCCAGTTTCCCCAATGGAACAAATCCTACAACTCGTCTCTAGGTCTTCGTTATTCTCTCCATTAGACGTATTTTCGGGATATAATCAAATTCTTGTGGAAGAACTAGAACGATTAAAGACCACTTTCCAAACTAAATGGGGGACTTATGCTTATAGATGTATGCCCTTTGGTCTTATGAACGCAGGGGATACCTTTCAAAGAGAGATGAACATTTATTTCAAGGGATTGATCGATCAAAGTGTGGTGATTTATCTTGATGATGTCACCTTTTATTCTAAAAAGAGAGAAGACCACCCAAAACATCTGAAACAGATTTTTGAACGGTGCAGAAAGTATGGGATTTCTCTCAATCCAAAGAAAACTATATTCGTTGTTTCAGAAGGTATTTTATTAGGACATGTTATTTCTAAAGAGGGGATTTCAGTGGATCCAGAGAGAACCAAGGCCATTCTACAAATTTCTCCACCACACAGTAAGAGGTCCATGCAATCATTCTTTGACATAATCAATTTCGTAAGAAGATTCATTCCAGATTTTTTTGAAATTCTGAAACCTTTGAAAAAGATGATTAAAAAGGACGTGTAGTTCAAATGGACACCATTGGAGAAGGAATCATTCACAAACATTAAAAGCGCTATAGCCAACACACCATCTCTTCGGAGTCCTGATTTTTCCAAATATTTCCTGCTATATACATTTGTGTCTGATCATTCGCTAGCAACGGTTCTTATGCAAAAGGATGAACATGGAGATGAATACCCTATCACGTTTATAAGAAATAGGTTGAAAGGTGCTTCACTGAATTATCCTCTGGTGGATAATCAATCCTTTGTCGTTGATAAAACAATCAAGTAGTTTAGACCTTATATCCTAAAAAATCACACTAAAGTCATCATCCCACGCCCAAAAGGAAGGTACATGTTCATTCAAAAGGAATTGGGTGAAATACAAGGGAATTGGATGACTACTCTACAAGAGTATGAACTCGAATTCAAACAAGCCAACATCATGAAAGGTCAAGGATTGTGTAAATTAGTGACACAAGGAGATGACATTGAAGACCAAGAGGAGTATGGTTGGAAATATGAACTGATAATGTATACTCAACAAGTTCCATATGTTCTATCCATTGAAGGATCATGTTACAATGATCTTAAATATTATCTGCAGCATTGCACAACTCCGAACCATCTCAATGCTAAGCAAAAAAGAGCGTTGCGGATGAAATATTTACAGTATCAATTATTACATGGCATATTGTTCAGAAATAATTACAATGGAGTGTTACTCAGATGCCTCAATATATAATATGTTTATAAGGAAATAAAATATATGCATGATGGACCGATTGGTGATCATTTCGCAGGAGACACGACAACTCACAAAGTGTTGAGAGAAGGATACTACTGGCCTACACTCTTCGAGGATGCTCACGTGTACTCAAGAAGTTGTGAAGCATGTCAAAAAGTTGTGGGGATGGAATGTAAAGTTTCTCTTCCTCTCCAACCTGTAGCAGTGGAGGAACCCTTCGAGTAGTGGGGCCTAGATATAATTGGTGAGATAAATCCTCATTCGTCCAAAAAAAATAGGTATATTCTGACCACAACTTATTATTTCACACATTGGATTGAAACAATACCTTTAGTCAAAGTGAATGAGGAAGTAGTAATAAATTTTATTGAGCAACACATTATCACGAGGTTTGGCATTCCTAACTCTTTAGTATTTTAAAATGCTACTTACTTCTCATCTTTGAAATTATCTGAGTATGCATTGGAAAAGGGGATTATTTTAAAATATGTAGCGAATTACTATCCCCAAGGAAATGTCCTGGCAGAATATACAAACAAAAACATCATAGGTATCCTTAAACGAACTGTGGTTGATCACCATAGAAATTGGCACAATGCATTACAAAATTCTCCATGGGTGGATCATGTCACTCTCTAAGCTTCCATCAGAACCTCACCTTACTTTATTGTGTATGGAAAAGAAGTCGTTTTACCCTCGCACATTTTCCTACCTTCCCTCCAACTTACACAACAGTCTCAAGGTAGATAATTCCCTATCATCCAAATTCATATTGATACCTCACTGAACCTTGAGGAAATAGATGAAAAAACAAAAACCAAGTTTGAATCGCACCAACAAACATTAAAACGTTGGTTTGATAAGAAATCTGCAGGTGAGAAAGAGTTCCAAGTTGGGAACTTAGTCCTAAAATGAAATAATCCACATGAAGATAAATGGAAACATTCAAAATTTCAACAACTTTGGATTGGCCCCTACCTTATTAAAGAAAAAATTGGCCTCGACACTTTTCGATTGCAAAACCTTCATGGAGAAATCAAATCTCTCCCTGTAAATGGCCAAGTCCCAAAACATTATATCAATTAGCCATTGAGGCTGCTGGTCACTTGTACATAAATAAATCCTGATCTTTTTTTCATTTGATTTTGTTTCTTTAGTTAGGTTGGTTTTCCTGATTTGTTTGATTACTAGCATTTTTTTTTCCTTTTTCCTTCTTAATGATTTCTTTTGTGGCTTTGGATTTCTCGCAACTTAAAGTAAGTCACATGTCTAAACGTAGCACATCTGGTGTAAGGAGAGATTAAACATCTATGTGATATGATGTCAATTCTACTTCTCTCCTCATACATGCAATCTCTTTACGCACTATCACAAGTCAATATCTGGTGGAGGAACATAGCTTATCAATACAAAGAGACACTAGGAAAATAGAGAGTGAAGAGACGACACTGAGCAATGGATTGCTATGTTAATATGAGCTAAACAAAATGGTCTATATGAAATGTTTATATTAGGTTAGGAATCGCGACTCAGGAAGTTTTCTCATCTAAAATCAAGTTAGAAGATCTCACCATCACAGGTGTCATCCCTAGTGAATATTATAAAAGGTAAAGGCTTGGGGAAATTCTTTCCATATCACATGTGACATGCAAGTATCTTCGTCGGGGCTATGGACACTCGATGGCAGCGAAGAAAGGATTCTTACTCTGTCGGGGTATGGACGCTCGCTAGTAGTGAACAAACACCAGAGAAATGAATTATGACTTGTATTATCATCATTCTTGATGTTTCATTTCTATTTTACTACCTACATATTCAGTTTATCCATTTACCATGAGATTTAGATATAAATTTGAAAGCAATATGTTAAATTGAAACAAGTCTCACCCCTTTTTGAATCACCTTAGTATTTCCAATATGCAAGTAATGGGACCCATCTTTTATCCCTTATGATTTTGTGTGATGGAGCACTCTTCCTAAAAAATTATGTGTGGACATCATCTTGCAGAGATCCAAGGCTTCTCCCAGTGTGTCGCCATTTTTTGTGACAAGCACTACAACCCACCATTTTTCTTTTGATTCTGTTACTTCCCTAAAAATGGAGCCCCCTTACTTTTGATCCTAAGGGAAAGCCTCATAAGTCCCTTCTTCATCTCAATATTCTTTTGGTAATTCATGTTTCACTTGGAAAAAGAACAGTACTTAGTGTTGCAATTCAAATTTTAAATCGAAAAAGTTACTTTCAACTCCTCTGAACATTTTATAGGAGTTAATTCAAAATCCTCTAAACGCATTCGAAGGAGTTCATATCTTTCGTTCTGATACACAACAATATAGCAAGAGTTGGGGGAAACTCCTCTGACGATATTGGAGGAGTTACTTCTAACTCCTTTGATATGTTCGAAGGAGTTACTTCTAGCTCTTCCCAACTGATTGGACAACTTACCTCTAACTCTTTCGAACCAAGCAAAAAAATTTCTCTTAAGTCCTCCGATCAAACCTACCACAACCACCGCATTAAATGTCATAATTAACCACTTGGCTATAAAACAGAATGGATTCGAGACTAATTTTATTCGACCATTTTCAATTGAACAAAAAAAACCAAGGATAAGAGCACCGAGATGAACATCGTTAGAGAATCTACCCTATCCATATCCACCATGTGTCGACATAATCCAGGTAAGGTGTCATCACCTCTCTCCCTTTTTTAATCTAAGTTTATGTCTTTGTTCATTTTTACCTAGCTCGATAACCCTCGTTTCCCCCTTTTTCTTCGTCACTTCACCCCTCGAAACACCTTTCCCTTTCCCACCAGTTTTGTGTTTTATTCAGAATCTATTCATGGCTATGGGATACATAACCTCACGGTATTTTCCCCCCTTCACTATGATAGAATTCTTCCCCATTCTCCCACTTAACCATAACAAGCCCCAAAATCGTCCAAGGCACAAATACCTTCATCTAAGAAATCCCTAAGGTTCCCTTGTACTCCTCCAAGCTATTCATAGTTCTCCTGATCACTCTCCTTGTGGTTACAAACCCTAACTTCAAAATATAAGACTTTCAAAGTAACTCTTCGAGCATATCGGAGAAAATACTATTAACTTCTCTGATATGCTTAGAAGAGTTGACATTGTCTCTTTTGCACGTTTTCAGATCAAATGGAAACAACTCTTCCTATACGATCATAGGCGTTCCTGGTAAGTGCTCTGAGCTCCTCAATATGGTGACAAATCCTTCTGAATACATATCGGAGAGGTTACTAACAACACCTCTAATATACTCGGAAGAGTCATTACTAACTCCTCTGATGCAATCGGACGAGTTTTTGATAACTCTTTCGATATGTATTAAGGAATTTGTTTTCTTATGATCTGATTTCTCCTATCCAGGGTGATGCCCAAGAATTTCACCCAAAAAAATCATTGAGCGTTGTCTACTATTAACCTGACATTTGCGAGGAGAAGCTTGACATGTCTTGATAATTTCAATAATTCTTATAATTGTCTGATCATTTAGCTGTATTTCCAAATAACATGCTCTAAATTTATCCTATCTCTGGGTTCAAACATGTCACCACAAAAAAATATGGTGATGAAATAAACAGGGGATGATCCATCTAGCAGCTCCCAGCAGATAGTAGAGACAGAGAGTGTGGGAACCATATATGATGATATGTCGGGACTTCTAGACAAATATAGAGAAACCTTAAAATTGGGAGAAGTATTTATATGTTTAAGAAATCAAACTTCTCTGTGGGGGAGGAGGAACCAAATGAGCTCCAGGTGTTTAGGAACATCATAAATTCGAGAATTTTTAGGGTGGAAGCACATCCAACAATTTTTCCTTATGCAGACACCATTTCTTGGATTTTGAAAAATGCAGACATAAATAGTCGATATGTCTTTAATGCAAGAAAAGAACCTATAGCTTCATTCACGCCCGATGATTTAGCTAAGCGTTACCATATTGAAGCTTGGAACAAAATACTGGACGATCAACTCCTTAGTGATTTGGATCTCACACCAAACGATTTATTCCTCTCATGGTATAAATAAAATATGCAGTTCAAGTATTGGCCCAAGAGTCAATACCCCAAGACAAATTTAAGGAGACCCTACTAGTATATGGTAGCCATGTTATGCAGGTTGTATGGAGAACTAGATAAAACTCATTTCCCCCTGTCATACATGCCCCTAATTTATTTATGTGCAAATGTGGGGGTCTCATTCAATTGGGCAGACATATTGTCTGAAAATATCAAGGTTTCCATTTATGCAATTACACAAGCACAACCAGGAATCTTTCCCAATTTCCATATGTCTTCATATCTTCTACACATAATGTGTATTGCTCACAAGTACCCAAACATGGGATGGAATTGGTTTCCCTTCGACGTCGCTATCCACATCTACTGCAAGGTGCTTTTGGAACACAAATATCGAATAGACTATCAAAGAATATGCGAACACTTCCTTGCCCCATCGTATGAATTTATATTTTGCACCTCCCAACCTTGTATGACAGACAAGGCCATAGAAGTTATAAGAAGGATCAAGGACTGGTATTTAATGGAGCACGGTACCTATATAAGAATATATGGTGCGATGAAACCACCCCACTTACTCCCTCGGTTCATTCATGACAAACTCATGCTTCAGGAAGTGGCATATCAAACTATCATACATGGGGTCGGAGGAATGCTATACAAACCAAAGTAAGAAATTTTCCCTCCACTACCTATTTACATTGGAAACTACTTCTTTGAAAACACCAAGCAAGTCCAAATGGAATTAGATGTCTTAATTTCCTACCACTTTGGAGAGGAAATATTCAGGATACATGACCCTAAGATCATTGTCAAAGAGCACTTCAATAGCATGAGACTTTTGTATGAGTACACCACTAAGTTATGGGAAGAAGAGGAAGTGCATCAAAATTCCATAACTTACGATGAATTTATATTCAACAGGCGAGGCCAGCCAAAAGGAAGGATTGTGAATGAAGAAGTTGCAACAAAGGCATCCAGAAAAGAGGTAGAACGAGATGAAGCTGAAAGATCTTCCCCCATCTCCGTCTCAACTCATTCAAGTTCCACATAAGAGGAGGAAAGAGCACCAGTAGAAAAAAAGAGAAGAGACAAAGAGAAGGTGTTGAAAAGGAGGAATGATGCTAAAAAGAAACAAAAAATAGAAGCTGACAAAGAAAAGGCCAAGGCAGAAAATGAAGTGAAATAAAAATCTAAAGACGAAACGAAAGATGTTGCAGAAAAATAAAAGGAGCTAGTTGAAGCAGCAAGAGTGGCAACAAAATTAGCAGAGAAAGAAGCAGTCGATAATGTTGTTGAAGAAGAAATACATAATAAGAATGTAGATGATAGAGATGGTGACACACACCCGATGGAATTGGGTATCCCTAGAATTTCCACTGCAAGTCAAAGAGAAAAAACAACAAGAAGTTGGTTTAGGCCTCAGACCCTGGGAACCTTTTCGGTCAGTCGAAATATTGGATCTGCGAAGTTTCACATACGATAGTAAAATTGGTAGAATCGTGCAAGAAAGAGTGAAAAAGGTTCCAGCAATAGAAAGAGACCCTTTTTCAGTGGTTACTCAAGTCTCTGTCACAAGAGGTGTTAGGGAAGACCCTATGCCAACAACTAGGGCAGGATTTGCATTTATGGATGCAACCGTAGACAATATACAGAGGTTATGTTAGCAGAATGAAGAGAAAGAGGTGAGGATCAGAGAGCTAGAAGAGAGGCTCCAACAAGTAAATATTGATGAAAGGAGTTTTCTCAACTTTAAGGCCAATGCGGAAAAAGTGAGGAATGATTTTGAAGGTACCATCATTGACATGTATGCCAATCTGCATCTCTTCCAAAATGTGGCTACAACAATTATTGACCAAAACAATCAGATACAAATGCAGCTAACACAATACAACACTATCTATGACGATATAGCGTACATTGATACCTGCATAGTGGAGAATATTGATGTGCCTTCGAAGTTGTATAGAACCTCAAAATAAGCAAGAAAGACAGACTTGTATGCATTAAATCATTTCCAGCAGGTAGGGAAAAGGGTAGATAAAGAAGTAACCAAGGAAATGGGGATATGTTCAAGGACTCACAAAGCTTCTCAAGAGATGATAAGTAATGGTCATCTCCCAAGATTATATGAACTTGGGAAGAATTTGGTCACAGAATAATTGGTGAATGGAGTCCAAGACAACACGAGTCGAAGGAGACAGATAGTCGAAGAAACAACCTTTTTCTCTACCGATCTTATTGACCAGCATCTACTATAGCCAGTGAAGCTTCACACTATGATACAAGCTTACATGACAAGACTGGAGAAATATATGAGCTCCCTTGATGATAGCATCACCCTGATGATAACCCCCACCCACTTCATCGGTACACTGAACCATAACCAATACAAAAAAAATTCAAAAGACAACAATAAATGGCAGTCGAGCCAAATTTTGGATGGGACTCCTAATCCAAATGGTGTATAGTCTAATTTGGACGATATACTGGGGAGTACCCCTTGCTGTTGTCAGGAAAAGTTGAACCTGTAAACAATAATATAACAGAAAATCCATTCATGATGGTAGGAAGAACACCTATTCTCTTGAAAAGGATGGGAACAAGAATGCATTGTTCCCTTTTCAAGATGAAGGAGCCAAAGAGGATATTGGTCCAAGTGTATTGTTGATAAGTGAAAAATAAATTTTGAAAGAAGTTAAGAAGGAAGGAGAGGTACATTTTTCCTTAATTGGTAAGACAAAGGTAATATTCAATAATACAACTTTGGATTATTTACCTACAGAATTCAAAGTTATGCTTGATGAATTTGTTGATATTATAGTGGATGACTTTCCAAATGCTTTACCTATTGTGAGGTGTATTAGTCATCATATTGACCTAATACCTGGAGCAAGTTTTCCAAATAAAGCAGCTTACATAATGACACCACAAGAGAATGAAGAAATTAAGAAACACGTGCAATAGCTTATGGATAAAGGATTGGTAAAGGAAATTTTGAGCCCATGTGTTGTACCAACTGTACTCATCCCAAAGAAGGATGGAGGATGGTGCATGTGTACTGAGTCAAGAGAAATCAACAAGATCACTATAAGGTACATATTTCCATTGCCTCGCATTGATGACTTGTTAGACTGTTTAAGTGGTGCTAAGCATTTCTCAAAGACTGACCTGAAGAGTGGATAACATCAAATTAGGATAAGAGAAGGGGATGAATGGAAAGTTGCTTTCAAAACTAATGGTGGATTGTATGAATGGTTGGTGATTCATTTTGGGCTCAGAAATGCTCCAAGTATATTTATGAGGTTGAAGAATGAGGTTTTGAAAGAATTTATTGGAAATTTTGTGATAGTATATTTAGATGATATCTTGATATATAGCCAGACAAGAGAGGAACATCTAAGACATCTTAGAATGGTTTTGAATACTCTGGAAAAACAAAAGTTGCTGATAAATATGAAGAAATGTAGTTTTATGAAGAATGAGATAATATATTTGGTATTTGTAGTATCAGAAGAAGGATTGAAGATGGACCCAGAGAAGGTTCAAGCAATAGTAAGTTGGCCTACTCCTAGAAATGTTTATAAGGTAAGGTATTTTCCATGGTTTAGCAAGCTTTTATAGAAAATTTATCATAAATTTCAGTCAGTTATGTGCTCCAATTATTGAGACTATCAAATAGAACAGACAACCATTCAAATGGATAGTATCAATTGATCAAAATCTTCAAATTTTGAAGAAAAAGATCATTGAACAACATGTGCTAGCTTTGTCAGAGTTTAATAAGTTTTTCCAAGTTGAGACTAATTCTAGTGGGACTGCAATAGGAGTTGTATTGAGCCAGGAACAAAGACCAATTGAATATTTTAGAGAGAAGTTGAATGAGGCTAAACAAAAATATTCATCTCATGATAAGGATTTTTTATGAAATTGTGCAGACATTACCTCATGCCCAAAGATTTTTTACAGTCATGTATTACAATTTATAAGTAGTCAACCAAAAATGAATCAAAGACATGCTAAGTGGGACAAATTTCTGCAGAATTTTGCCTTTGTGATTAAATGCACAAGTGGTAAGGAAATGAAGTTGTTGATGTGTTGAGTAGGATTAATTTAATTTTGCAAGAATTTCAAATCATCACTTTAGGCTTTGATGTTTTAAAAAAAATGTATCAACATTATGCATATTTGAAATATGCTTATGCATCTTGTGAAAATCTAGTTACCAACAATAGGAGTCATTGGTTGGAATACATGCTACATGAAGGATTGTTGTTCAAGAATAGTAAGTTTTGTGTACCCAAGTGTCCAATGAGGGAGAACCTGATCAAAGAGAAGCACAGTGGAGGAATGTTAGGACATTTTGTCCAGGATAAAACTTTTTCTTAGGTAAATGCTTTTTATTTTTGGCTTGGTATGCGGAATCAAGTGAAGAATTTTGTGGAAAGATGAAGAATTTGTCATCATGCTAAAGGGAGAATTCAGAATATAGGGTTGTATCAACCAATACCCATTCCAAGCAGGCCATGGGATCCAATGAGTATGGAATTTGTGTTGGTATTTCCAAGGACACATAGAGGTAATGATTCTATCTATGTTGTGGTATATAGCTTTTAAAAAATGGATCATTTTATTCCTTGTACAAAAACCAATGATGCTACAAATATTTCCAATTTGTTCTTTAGAGAGGTGGTAAGATTGCATGGTTTACCCAAAAGTATAGTTTCTGATAGAGACACTAAATTTGTGGGACACTTTTGGAGAACCTTGTGGAAGAAGCTTGGTACTAATCTCAGTTTTATCTCAGTCTATCACCCACGAATTTGCAACAAAACAAAAGTAGTAAATAGAAGCATGGGAAAAATTTTGAGCTTTGTGAATGAGAATCCCAAGCAATGGGATCAGATGCTTGCTCAAGCTGAGTTTTCATATAATGACTCACCAAATAGAAGCACATGGACGATTCCATTACAAATCTTGTATGGAATGCATCCAAGAGGAGTGTATGAATTAAGAAATTTAGGAAAACAAGAATTGAGGAGTGTTGATGGTGAGGATTTTGCAGTGAGTATGCAGGAATTACAGATGTCAAGTAGAAGTTGCAAGAAAGAAACCACCAATATAAGTAGAGGGAAGACATGAGAAGAAGACAAGTGGATTTTGAAGTTCGTGAACTGGGCATGGCATACTTGACGAAATAGAGGTTTCCTATAGGGACCTATAACAAACTAAAACTTAAAAATATTGGGCCATGTAATATTTTAAGGAAATTTTATTTTAATGCATATGAGATAGAACTCCCAAGTGGTGTTGTAATTTCTCCAATCTTTAACGTTGCATATTTGTATCCCTTCAAGGAGACAAAAGGAGTTTGAACAGATGAACTTGTAAGTGATGAAGATCAGACCATAGGATGGAAAGGAAAACTACCAAAAGAAGTGAAAAAAGAGATTGAGACAGTGTTGGATCAAAAAGTGGCAAACAAAACCAGAGGCAAGGAATATTTCCAGTACTTAATCAAATGGAAGGGTCAACCAACAGAGGATTCTACTTGGATGACAACAACATAAATTTCCAAGTATGGAGCAAACCCTGAAGACTTGATGAATAGTTATTTTCATCCACTGGAGTCTGATGTAGGAGCATCTGGCAGTAAATTTCAAGATTGGCCCCAAGAGTCACAAACATTTACCAAGGGAGTTGGTTCCCTAATTTATTTTATGATATTTGTAATAATTATGAAATGTTTCTAGAATAAATTTTCGTTGAGTTTTATTGCTAGGTTTCGAGTTGTTGCTTGAGCTTAGGAACAATTTCCAGACTGGGATTTTGTTTAGATAACTAGGGATTTTTGTTGGGTTGTGAGTTATCCGAGGGTTCAAGATATATTGAATGTTTTTGTAAGAGTCAATGGTTAGATAGAAAGAGATTGAGAGAGTGTGGATTGTAAAGTTCCAAGAGACCAAAAGGAATCAAGATGTATTGTTGTACCTGTCTATTCCTTTGTCAAATCTAATGAATGAGAAATTCTCAATTTTTTATGCCTCTGTGAATTGTTCTATGTATGTGTGAGTAAAATATGATCATGACTTTCACAGCATCAAAATTACAGGTTAAATTTGTGTTGCAAGTGAGTAGATTGTGCACAGAGTGATTCCAAACGTGAACCAAAAATCTTGTTAAATTTCTCATGTTTTTGTTGACGACCAGGATTGACTGAAGAATCAGATCGACGAGCCACATTCCATCAGACATCGCCTCATGGTGTTTTCCTTTATCTTGGCATTCGATTAAGTCTGATATCATGAGATTGAATGAGTTATTGAAAATCTTTTGTGTTGGGATTGAATGGTCACGATTAGATTGGCACCAGAGGGGCTTACATATTAATCGTCAAATCAAGTCTTACATAAACTATTGATCAACTTTGGATCAACAATGATCTGACCTTCGGTGTTAAAGTGAGCAGACAAGATACAACCGTCCAATCAAAGGTGAGATCAACGATCCTCATAAATTGTGCATGGGGAAAGAGATTGGGGTTTAGCACCGTCTGACCCCCCTCCAATTTTGATATGTGATGAACAGGGGAGACATGTGTCGGCATCATGTCATTGCAGGTACCCACTGCCTAGAGATC
>JZKD02S1612046.1:778253-796996 GCA_000966675.3 Picea glauca
TTTTTCTAGCAATTTGTTGAGCACATTGTTCATCAAGCACATAAAAGTGGCAGAGGCATTAGTTAATCCAAATGGTACTACCACAAACTCATAGTGACCATATCTCGTCCTAAAGGCAGTTTTGTGTATGTCTTGACCCTTGATTCGGACCTGATCGTATCTAGATCTCAAGTCAATCTTTGAGAAGATGGAAGCACCTCCCAATTGATCGAACGGGTCATCGATTTTGGGTAAGGGGTACTTATTCTTTATGGTTACCTTATTGAGTTGTTTATAATCTATGCACAGTCAGAGGGTACCATCTTTCTTCTTTACAAACAGAACTGGTGCTCCCCATGGAGACACGTTGGGCCGGATATAGCCTTTGTCCATCATTTGTTTTAGTTGTAATTTAAGTTTAACTAGCTCGGGTGTGCTCATCATGCAGGGTGTCCTAGACACTGGCACCACTCTTGGTGCAAGTCCTACTGAGAAGTCAATGTCCCGTCTCGGAGGTAGACCCGGTACCTCTTCCGGAAATACATCTCTATATTCTCTTAGTGTGGGGTGATCTTCGAGGCTCGATTTGTCATCTTCAACTGATTCCAACACATGTATCGCATAAAGTGGACATCCCTTTCTGCAATACTTTCTCATTTGGAGGGATGATATTCGTCTCACCGAGACAGGTTTTTGGATCCCTCGAAGGATTATCCTTCTTCCTTCTTCACCTACACATTCTAAGGTTTTATGGTAACAGTCCAGTCTGGCTTTATATGTGGCTAGCCAGTCCATTCCAATCAACAGGTCATATGATCCTAGGGGTAGTATGTTAAGGGTTGCTTGGGTGGGGAATTCACCCATAGTGAATTGGAAAGCTGGTATGACCTCTGCTACCTTTCTTTTGGTGCCAATGGCTAACTGTACCAACCATGGCTTGGCGTGTTTATGTGGCTGTAATTTACACTTATCAACAGCCTTAGAAGCTATATAACTCAAATTTGAACCAGGGTCAATTAGAATAGACACTAGATGGTTGGTGATCATACCTTCCATCTCCACCACTGAATCTTGATGTTCAGCTTGTTTATTATCCAAGGCTGCATAAATTTGTGGCACACTCCTGGCCACGTCATTGATGGTGGTAGCTTCTTGAACGTTGTAAATTCTCCGACTGTTATGTTGTTGGTGCGGGCATTCCCTCAGTAGATGTTCTTCTCCATAACCCCAACATTTCAAGGGTTCTCTCTTTGGGTTATCAATCTTTCCTGGGGTAGATCCAGAAGGTTTATTTCCACTCTGGGAGGAGAAATTTTACTGGTGTACACTTCGGGTTGGGAAGCTCATCCTTGACTCCTTCTTATAGTTTTTAAATCTTGGGGATTTAAACCCCTTTTTTTGGAATCCCAAACTATTCTTTTGCTTCCAGTTTTAGCGAGGTTTTGTCCGATGCCCCAGCTTTTTGTAACAATATATTGCCTTTCAGATAGTTTCTTCTACGGTCTTTGGCTCGTCAAACTCAATCCTGTTCTGATAGTCCTTAGGTATTCCACTGATGAATCGTTGCACCTTTTCCTTCTCTGCTTTTATATAGGGTACGTAACTCAACAACTTGAGGAATCTGCTGACATATTCCTCTATGGTGAGTTGCCCCAATTTGAGTTCATAGAATTCTTTAGTCTTCTCGTCGAAATACTTTTCTGACAGATACTTCTTTCTGAAGTATTTCTCAAACCGTTCCCAAGATAGGTCCTCTCCGTGAATCCCTTTTACATTTTTAAGGTCTTCCCAACAAATGGAAGCCTTTCCATTCAAGTTGAAAGTGGTTACTCGGGCCTTCAAGTTTTCTGAGAAGTCATGGACTCTAAAATAATTCTTTAGTCCAAGCAGCCAGGCCTCCGCTTCCTCCCATTTCTTTATTTCACCATCGAAAGAGGGTGGTTTGGCCTTCTTGAATTCTTTGAGATTGTGACTTTTGGAATGCTTTCGCTTCTTTTGTTTTCTTCGGTAATAAGAACTAGTTCTGCTACTAGAAGATCCCTCCAGGTCGTCGGTTTCCTTTCCAGAGGAATCGTCTGACGCTTGTCCCTTATCTCTGGGGTGGACCTTTCTCGAGGTGCTCTTCTCAGTGTGGCCACTTAAAAGACCACGTTTCTGTATCTCAGGTGGACTTCAACTTTTCTTTTTCTATCGTTGGTCCGCGTGACTGGTGTCAGGTTCATGCTGCAATTGTCTTTGTATGTCGGATAAACTCTGCAACAATACTGCATTAATTTCTTTCTGCTTCTCTTGCTCTTTTATCAACCTCTCGTTGTCAGCCTTGCAGCTCTGTAGTTCGACCATGAGGCTTCTCACAGTCTCAGCTAGATCGGGAGGGGTCTCTACCGCTCTCCTTTCATCAGACTCTTCATCTCTGTTGTGGGAGCCATCCCCCACTTCATGGTGTGTCACCATTCTATGCGTCTGCAGTTTCCTGCGGTTGATCGTCCACTTGTTGTGCAATAAAAATACTTATTGTTAGTCAACATTATATTCATTCACAATTAGTGCATAATTCATATTTTTCAAACGCACACACACAATAGGAATTTTCATTCTTAACTTTGGCTTTTGCTAAAGGGGTTAAGATAGAAGGTTAATCCTTTTAAGAGTAATTCAAATGGAGTTTCTGCGCAACACGTTCATGAGCCCAAGCAGGTCAAGTGTTGTAACCATGCTATGATACCAATTTGTCACACACCCACTACAACAACTTAGATTTTTCATCTTTTTCTTAGAGCAACAGAATCCTAGAGACTTCTATGGGGCCTAGTGCAGACCCTCTCTTTCCTTATCCTCCTCCAAACGACCACAAGTTGGCCTTAGCGCAAGCGCCTTTCGCAACTCGCGATTTGGGAATCAAGACTCTCGACTCCCCTTTCTCCAAACATCAATACCTGAGATGCTATATGGGTATGGCTCCCTCCTCACTAGCGCATGCTACATGTAACCGTAGACTAGGCCAAACACTAGCACCAATCGCAACCTCGCCAGTTGAGGTGTTGAGCTCTCGTGCTCCTCCTTCATGAATCCCCCAGACGCGATAGGTCAATGTTGCATGGACTCTGCCAAAAAAACGTTCACATGCCACTTGTCAACCTCGCTATACTCTGCCCACGAGCTATGTCGTCGCCACCTGTCGCACGAGACCTTGACTCTCGGTGTTTCACGGCCTTAGCGATCAAGGTGCAGCTTCTTCATCCTGCGAAACCCCGAGCCACGATAAGTCAACAGTGGGTTGACTCTTTCCCAGTGTGACATGTTTCCACCACCGGTTACCCGCTTCCTAGGATAAATACTAGTGCTACTCGCATCTTGCGACTTCGCGAGTTGGAGTGTTGAGCCCTCATGCTCCTCCTTCGCGAGTTCCCGAGATACGATAAGTCAACAATGGGTTGACTCCTTCCCAGGTGACATGTGTCCATCACCCGTCACCCATTCCCACCTTTCTCTGGGCGCTCGTCGTTACGCCTCTTGTCAACCATGCAGTCCCCACTTACGGATGGGTCACGTGTTTAGACGAGCCCTCGGCGCTCGGCACTTTGCGACTCCTACAATAAAAAAGAAGCTCTCTCAAGTTTCGAACCCTCGATAGGCGATACCCACGAAGGTTCTGATCCAACAGTTCTCCCGTGCCTTGGATCCAACAATCACAATCACATCATGATCTCGCAAATCATGAGTTCATGCATCCCTACCCTTGACAACTCCAAGTCGCGGGTCATCGAAATGCTACTCTCCTGCCTATACAAAGGCTAAGATCGACGGTCAATAGGGCTCCGTCAGATCCTAGGATCTACGGTCCGGGATCCCATCACTACATGCGAAGGCTGAAAGGGTCAGGGTGTTAACGCCTGTGCTCCCCCTCTAGATCCATCGGTCTCAACAGATATGGGGTATTCCCGAAAGGATTCTGACAGTTCGTCAACCAAATTATAGGGTATTCTCTCTTTCTATAATTGGGCTCGCTATCCCTTCTGAGCTTGAATCACGAAATTCAACTTCTCAGGGCCTCAAACTCCCACGACTTCGAGACGTCTGAGAGCTACCCTTATGGCCCCAGACTTAACCATTTGTATAGAAACCAACGATGACATATAAGCATACACATGCATCCATTATTTCCAGTTTAAAACACCAGGCAATCATTCTACATAGAAATTATTATGGGCAT
The DNA here is from genome assembly GCA_000966675.3 of Picea glauca. Taxonomy (NCBI): domain Eukaryota; kingdom Viridiplantae; phylum Streptophyta; class Pinopsida; order Pinales; family Pinaceae; genus Picea; species Picea glauca. The sequence continues at coordinate 782,446 of JZKD02S1612046.1, forward strand.
ATAAACACAAGCATGCATTCATGATATTCAGTTTGAAATACAAGGTATAAAACACTTATCAAATCTACATCCATGATGCAACTGCTGAGAGGGGTGCTCGTTTCCACCCAACCATAGGCTCAGTGACTCCAAACGGATTTACCACTAGCCTCCCCCGAGCTAGACCACGATGATTTGAGGTTCAGTCTCCTACTTCCAGCTCAACATAAATCAAGGACAAAGGTTACTCTCCTTCTCCTGATGCAGATCTAGGACGAAGGTTACTCTCCTTCTCCTAGTATTCAGAACTCCCTACGTTTCCAGGGTTTCTCGAGTCTCTTTCACGATCCCTGTCGCGCGCACTTCTCTCTCTCCTACCACATTTCCTCTCTTGCCAATTTTTGTCTGCAAGGTTGCGTGTGGCGCGAATTCTGCCATCCATGGTCAGGTCTAAGGGTTGTTACAGATGGGTGGTTCACCCCCATCCCCCCATTTAACTCTTGAGGAGTCTACCCACATACCAATCTGAGAGGAAATCCATTCCAGGATCAAAGAGATGCTTTAGTTTGTGAGCAAGTATAAACCAGTATAGTACTGGCTCGGTGGAAGTTAACGCAACCATTTCAAGTCCCTTCCACCACCTCTCATTAGACATCGTGGTCTCTTTTAGCACATCCCCCTCCCAGCAGTCATGCAACACATATTCATAACATAATTTACATTCATCGACCTTTTATACAAAGGTCTGTCAAGTCAAACATTCACATCTTTGAGTTTGCCATAGTTCTTGGCCAATATAGTTATTTTTATAGACTGGGGGAAACAAGGTCTTACATCTCTGCTTCCATGTTACTTACCGAGAGAGTAGACATCATTTCATTGATTATCATGCATGTTGCCTTTCTAAAGAGAGCCAAAATATTGGAGAGAGTTTTTGCATTGCTCCTCTGACCATCACAAAAAAGTAGTACATCATCCACAAAGAGAAATTGGGGTAATGACAAGGCATGAGAAATAGGAATACCATGAAACATCCCACGGGATTTCATATCATCCAATGCTCAACTAAGACCTTCTGCGACCAAAATAAAAAGAACAAGAGACAAGGTACATCCTTGTCGAAGGCCTCTTTCCACATGAAAAAAGGGAGAAGTCACCCCATTTATAAGGACTGCAAAAGTGGTGGAAGTTATGCAACTCATGACCTAATTGATAAAAGAGACTTTAAATCCCAAATGGGTTAGGAGAAAATGAATGTAGATCCAACTAACTCTGTCATAATCCTTTGACATATATCTTTACTACTGCTCCTTTTAATTCCCTTGTCTTCATGTTGTGCAGACCTTCCTGAGCCACCCCTATTGCTTCATGAATCTATCTTCCCTCTAGAAACCCAAAATTTTCTCTTGAGATCGAGGCCGAGAGAATAGGCTTCAACCTTCATGCTATGATTTTTTCCACCACTTTATAAATACAACTACATAACGAGATCGGACGAAACTCCTTAAAGGATTGTGGGGAATCTGATTTTAGGATTAGAGCGATTAAAGTTGAGTTGAGAGGAATATGCATATGCCCTTCCAATCTAGATTCCTCCACCACCTTCAAAATATCCTTCCCAATCAAATCATAAAACCCTAAAAAGAATTCAACCGACCATCCATCTAGTCCATGACTCTTATCCTTTTGAAAGTTGGATAGGACTTCCTTGAACTCATCTTCAGTAACTTCCTTCATTTCATATGTTCCTCTTCATTGAAAAAACTTGGAAAGAATCCATCCAACCTGACTATTTACGCAATTGTAGATCGATTATCTTCTTTGAAAATGGTCTTAAAGTAACTCTTCCCCAATTCAGCAAGACCCTCAAAAGTAGACTCCTCTCTTCACTAACTGTTTTTCAGGCTCCAAATAGTGTTTGTTAATTTCTGACCTTTTGCAAATTCTTGAAATGATTTTGTATTTTCATCCCTTTCTCCATCTAGATAGCATGGTTTTTTATTCTCCATACTGCTTCCTTTTTCTCCAAGATTTGTTTCTTCTTTTTTTCCAGCTAGAAAAGGGTGTCTTTTGTTTCAGGAGTTGCATATCCTCCATATGAAGACTCATAAATTACACTAAGTGTTGTTTCAGTATGAACTAGTTCATGCTCCTCTTAAGTTCTCTTTTGTACATCCCAAGTTAATGTATCCCTTATAACCTTCTTTATATTTTCTACAAATTGGACCGTTGTCGCTTCCTTGGAACTTGAGTCAAAAGGAACCCACATCTCTTTCACCAAATCGATAAATAGTTCATCTTCGAGCCATTCTGAATTGAATTTAAAGGGAATGGTTGGTTTCCTTATTCCCCTTGTTGCTTCCAGGAAAATGGGAGGTGATCAGATTCTCCTCGCAAACCCACCCATTATCTCAATTCTAAATGGATTTCCAAAAGATTCTCTAATACTAGAAAATAGTCTAGATGTTTTGCGATTCTTTCTCCTCCTACCTGATTATTCCTCCAAGTGGGGTTGAGTCTTATAGGGGCAATATAAAACATCATTTTCCTTTCCATAAGATTAAAAAAGAAGTATGTTAATGGATGAGGCCTCACTTTTGGTCCCCATACTTCAGTTGATCCCAACGAAAAATTTAGATCCCCCCTACAATTAGGGAATCAGAATTGAAGAAAGATTTGTTAAGAGCATATTCCCATAAATGAGCTCGATCCAGATAGGCCCCATAAATATTTAACACTGTAAGTTTCATCCCCAAATCTTACGAGTGTATTACAGCACCTAGGTCAGAGTCAAAACCCCAAATATTTAGAATTTTGATCGATCTGTTGTTCCAGCCCAGGGCCAATCCCCCTGAACAACCCCTAGAATCCACACTTGAGAAGCTCAAGTTCTTTAATATTTATTCTAAGAGAGAAGTAACATCGGAACCTTTCCAATAGTTTCCTGAAGAAGAATAAAGTCAAGATGATTAGATTCAACCAACCTTTTGAGGGCGAGTTTTTTGGATGGGCTCACCACACCCCAACAATTTAAGGAGAGGAATTTCATGGGAGAACCCCTACTGGGATTGGCGATGCTCTAAGTGCCCCTTTGATAGATAATTGTTTTTCTTCTGCGAGATCAACAAGTGCCCATTTCTGGGCTTTGAAAAAGAAATATTTCCTCCCTCGACCCGAACCCCCTAAGGAATGAATAGGGTTGAGGCCAAGTCCCTTGGATTTCTTAGAATAATTGGAGGAAGAGGGTATAGATCAACTTATGAGCTGGTAGGAAATAACCTCCTCTTACGAGTCCATCGAGGTCACAGATTCCTTAGTAATTTTCATAGCAGAGGAAGGGAATGGCTGGGGGGCCAAGGATACATGGGCTAAGGAGGAGCCTTTCCCCGAGAAAGAATATGACAAAATCTCCTCAGAGGAGAAGGAGAGATTTTTCAGGGACCCCACCCAATCTTTTCCAAGGAGAGATAAATAATTAATCAAAATGTTGATTTTGGGATGCAGAATCGAATTGTTACCCAATTGTGTCATGGATTCCTTCTGCTACTTCATAACTTGTGGACTATTCAGATTTGAAGATGCATTTATTCCTTTTGTTAACAAAGCATCCGGAGAAATATCCCCTAAATTTATTTCACATGCTAAGAGTTCCTGTGATGAAGAATTGGGAAGTGTCTCTTTACCCCTCACTGATTGTACAGAAAGCTCCTCTCTTTGTGACACTGACTGCTTCTTTGTCAAGAGCGAACACAGCCCCATTCTCGTCCCATGGAATGGAAAGTTGCACTAGTTTGCACTATGACCATATTGATGACATCTTTTGCATCAGAATGGAACCCCTTCATATTCTAATTTATGTTTGAAAGATTTGTCTCCAGAGACAATATCCAACACTTCAAGAAATCCCTCCCTTATGTCAAGGGACACCAAAATTTTGTCCACTGCCATCTCTCTTGTTTCTAGGAAAGACTTTCTGTGTCCAAGTAGGAGCCCAAAGAATTCCCCAACTCCATAAAAATTATCTTAGACCAAAATTCCATGGGAAGGTCGAGAAGTCTGACCCATAGATGAGCTATGTACATACACTCCTTGCTGGCATCGAACAAGGGCATCCATTTTTTAAGAATGATAGGACTAGAGTCAATACTCCAAGTTTGCTTCAAAACCAAATCCACCTTAGTCGCCAAACTAAAATTACAAAACCAACCCTAAGCAAGGGTTCGAATAGAACATGACTTACCTAGATACGCTAATGAGGTGCAATCTTCCCATTCCTTTAGAAGCTTGATGTTGAAACGACATCCCAAAAAATACCCACAAACGTCATCTCTGCCATATCCACAACCTAGGGCTCTAAGATATCAATCCCTAGAACCAATTTTTCCTCCCCTCACGATCTAACACTCTTATTTTTCCAATGCCTTGGGGTGGATTTCTTTGACGGAGATGAATCATCAACTCGCACCAGAGGCTCTACATCTACATACCTTCCTTCCAAAATGTTGGCAGAGGTAGTGTCTCCCAAGACCCTAGTGATCAGGGTCGATGAAACCAACACAAAATCAAGAAATGTTGTCGACCCCAGGGATCCACCGCTTCCTTGTGGAAAGTACTTGGGTTTCTCTGAGGGTAGAAAGAAACCGAGAGTGTCCCCACCAAAAAGGTTCGTTGTCAATACTGACCCCAAAAATCCTAGATCTAGAGCCCCTAAACCACCAAAGAAATAAGTTCCAAAACCTAAAACAATCTCCGACCAGACTGATGGGATATGTGGGTTGAGCCCCATAGAGATGTTGAGGTTTCCATTGAGAGGAAAACCCTCACCTAGGTTTGACTGATCCGAACCAAAGATACCCAAACCTACTTCCAATCTCGTACCTTGAGGAAGCTCTAGAGGGGAAGAGTTGTACCTCGGTCGAATGGTTCCCTCCACATATGTTAGGCCAGGAGGGGTAGAAACACAAGCTGCCTGCCAACCCACAATCTCAAGTTTGGGTAGAAACTGCTCTGACGGGGATAAAGACTAAATGACAACTTTTGATTTCCAAATACTCTACCCCTCTAACGAATCTTGTGAATAGTCCAAAAGTTCGTCGACCTCTTCCCTGTGCCTCCAAAGAGGTGACATTTTAGGTTTCTCTCGGGATCCCGCCATAATAGATGATGGCTTCCAATAATGACCTTAGTCACCTGCCACAAACTTGTTTACTAGTGGAACGGAGGCATCGAGCTAGGGTTACCTCAGAACCCCCCTTCATCTTTTTCGATACTATCTAGTTAGCATTTTTTTTCTTGCTTGATTTCACCCATATTCTTGTATTATCTATTGTGTGGATACAATTTTGAGTATCCTCAAGTTAAGGTTTTATCTTTTGTCTTGTATCTTTTACCTATCAAAGTTTACAACACAATCTAAGTTGAAAGAAGAAGATAAATATAGTAGTATGCCAACACTTAGATAATAATGAAAATTTCCATGAGATACTGAGTGAAGTCATCTTCGCTAATGTACAAAAAATCTCTTGTCGAATCTACCCTATGGCTCCCCTTGCTCCCAATGTAAAAAGGCTCAAGAAAATCAATTTGTCGAAGAAACTCATGTAAAAAATCAATAATCAAAAGAAAAATAAACCTTCCCACCATCCTTAAGATTAGAGGTCACTTATGTTATTAATATGAAAGGTGAACTATGCAAATGGAGTTTACAAAATGGGGGGTAGGCATGAGAGGTTGACCTCTAAATATTCCAATACATATGGTCCATTCAAAATATAATCAAAACTCTTTCTCCAAAAGCACCTATTTGTAAAACCATTGATGTATTGCAAAATATAATATCCCAACATAAGCACAAAATGACAATACATTAAAAAAACAAGAATTAGTCAAGGTTCCCAAATGAAAACTTGTTGCGTCTATACACAATTTTTTCCTTATAATCATAGTAAGAAGCAAGGGAACTCTATATACCCAAGGCTTTATTTTCTTCTGCTTCTTTTTCTCTATATCCTCGGTTGTATTTTCTTCCTTTTGTGAGAGGGGGTGATCAACTACATAGTGACAATTCCTTCTTATTCAATGCTCAAATATATGAGATGTCAAGTGTGGTGGGTGTTTATTCATTTTGAGTGCTTCTATTGTTTGAAGGTGAACTGCAAGAGGCTCTTGGGGTTTTTATCCCTCTTTCGAGTTGGCATCTAAACTTGATTCATTTCTCTGCTTTACTTCATGTACCTATATGGCTTGGTGATTTTACACTTTTTCTAGAACAACCTCTTGATCTCCTTGTTTCTCTTCCTCAAGATGTTTGTTTCATTCCTATGGGCCTTCTGAAGTTATTATATTCATCTAATTCTTGCATGTGGCTCCAACAATCCATGTTTATTTGTAATTCGCTTCTACACATGTTTTGGAATAAGTAAAAAGATTATGTTTTGGTTCAACTTGGTCAATGTATCAACCCAGCTTGTCCCCAATTACTTTCATGGTATCTTCCTCCTAGAACATTAACAAAAGATGGGGTAGCTTGACCCATACATGGGTTATTATCTCTCCTCTTCTAAGTTGAAGTCTAAGGACCAATTGATTGAGAACATACCTCAATTTCCCATGAAGTATACTCCATATAAAATAATCAAGTTTTTGTCCTTCCTATTATGAAATTACAAAAAAAGAAACATACCCTCCACTACAAACAAATAGAGCTACTTAGCCATTGAACTTGGGAAACTATTGCATTCTGATCCACATCTCCATGGTCCTTGGGTTAGACTAGAGGCCCATGAACTCCTATATTAGAGCTTGTTAGGAGAGAACAATTGCTTTATTTCTTTAATTAGAAGTCAAATGGGGAATGGATCCCATGTGCTTGATGAATATGTCATGTAGAGGTCAAAATCTATTATAAAAGAGAGCTCCTTTAGTGAAGACGATCCCATGGTTATCTCTTTTATGAAATGCGATTATTTAGGCATGGAAGACGCTCTAAGTGTGAGTATGTACATTTTTACTATAGAGTATGACGTGAAATATTTTTACTATGAAGAAATATTAATTTATTTTTTCTCTTTTTAAAATGTTATTTTGGGAAGTGCTTTTTCATTTTAATTTATTTTTTCTTTTTTTAAAATGTTATTTTAAGAAGTGCTTTTTCATTTCCCTTGTCTTCTTTACATATTGTATTCTTCATAATTCCATAAACGAACTTTTTTTTCCACGAGAAATTAACTCGATTTATATTAGAGATATAAATCATTTACATCACAAGCTGCCATTACAATTCGTCCCGGAGACCCAGCCGAATTTGACCTCAAGACCTCCTCCCAACACTTGGAGAAAGGTACTTATCATTACCAACCGCACTGTCTCACGGGACTTCCATAAACGAACTTACTTTAACTTTTAACACTTCTTATTTTATTAAAATGGAATGTAAAAACTCTTATCCTTATAACACCTTTGTCCAATCACTCTATCTATCCATTTAGAGTACCAATGATCAAAATATTCTTAATAATACTTTCATAATCGAAACACTATTTTTTAAATGTATTTAAGATATTATATAATGCCTCGTGACCACAAAATCTACTTTTTAAACTTTATATGTAGAAAAATTAAATAGAGTATGATCTTAGACTTTCTAAGGTTATCACGCTTCTAACGAAAGAATAATTAAGTTAATGATTTATTTTTCATGATTTATAATGCAAAAGAAACCATCATTGAATAAAAGATTCATCTAAATAATATTTTAATTATAAGTTTGAAAAAGTTGGGTTTTAAATTATATATATATGACAAGTTGTATGGTTTTATGGCAGCATATAGTCTTAGAATCATTGACAACGATAATAAATATAATTAATGAATTGTGCTTTGTCGGTATAGTGGATTAGTGATATTTATTATAAAGTTTGTTTTTTGTTTAGTATATTTGTTAGGTTTTTTGTTTTGTCCGTATAGTGGAAACGTACTGATGAAGAAAGTTATTTTGTGTTGATGTATCATATTAATAATTATAAAAATTTATAATGTTGATTTGATTAAAATAGATAATGGAAATAAAAGATAAGGGTTATCACATTCCAATTAATTACATATAAGACAACTTAAAGACATTGGCCATGTGTATTTTATATTTAATTAAAATGTATCTGTCACTCATCGATAAGAATTGATCGCACCAATGTTTGATTCTATTCTCATATTTCTCAGTCAATCATAGCCAAGTTGCCTCCTTATATCGACCTATCTTTAGGAAATAGTTTAGATAATTAAACCCTGCTTCAAGACTCATAACACCAAAGTGAAACATAGCAGTCAAATTATCAAGAAAGACTTGCGAAGCACCATAATGATGGAAGGTTGATTTGTTAACATTGATCTCCAACACAAAGGCACCACAAAAGGTATATAAAAGAGAATGAATTTTCCTACCATTCTGTGAGAGAGGCATTGGACATTATTAGCACGTCGTCCACAAACACGAGTTGTAGAATTCTAATCAATCGTTAGACTTTAATACCCGTCAAATGCCCTTCCGGTAGCCTTTTTCCCAAGGAAAGGCTCAACCCCTCCATCACCATAATAAACAATAGTGGAGACAAGAGGCATCCCTGGCGCAAACCTCTCTCACTTCTTATGAAATCTGTAGCCTCACCATTTATCAAAATAGCGAAAGTAGTAGAAGTCATTGTTCCCATAATCCATTTAGTCATAAGATGAACAAATCCACAGTGAAAAAGCATCAATCTAATATAATCCCAATTTGTACAGTCATGTGCCTTTTTTAAGTCTAATTTCAATATGATCGCATGTAATTTCTTGGCTTTAATGTTGTGCAGGCACTCTTGTGTCGTTCCAATGGCATCGAGAATCTGACGGCCCTTTAGAAACCCCAACCGTGCTTCCGAAAAAGACCAAGAAAGAATAGGTTGAATCCTCCTCGCAATAATTTTTGTAATAATCTTATACACAAGGTTACACAGGGCAATGGGACGAAAATACTGAAAGGATGATGGGCGATTGGATTCCAGAATAAGAGCAAGGAAGGTGGATTTTATCGGTCAGATGGCTTCACCTCAGATTTCGGTATCCTCAACCATCGCCAAAAGATCAGGTCCCACCAAATCAAAAAAGAAAAGGAAGAATTCGACTGTCCAACCTTCTGGACTAGGGCTCTTGTCTTTGGCAAAGCCCTTTAGAACAATTGATAACTCCTCCAAGGATACGGCCTGCTCTAGAGAAGGGAGTTCCTCCTCTAATACCAACTTTGGATAAAGTCTGATACTCTCAAGTTGTGCCCGAATAGTAGCCTACCCCGGTTCCTTAAAGAAAGATTTAAAGTAAGAGGCAGCTTCATTCTTTATGGCTTCTTGACTAGAGTGTACTCTTCCTAAGTCATCTGTAATATCCCAAAGATAGTTTTTGTTTCTCTTGGCCCATATACCAAACTCGATTTTGAATTGGATTCACAAGTTGGTTTTTTCCTATTTGTGGTCAGGGGCGAAAAAACATTCTTCTTTTCACTTATGCAAGTGGGAGACTATAGCTCGACCAACAAAGTATGGTGGTTGGGGGATCAGAAATATTTTTTGTTTTTCAAGAGCATTAGCTGCTAAATATATTTTGTGTGGTTTGATGTATCCAAGTATTTGGCAACGGGTCTTGAAAGACAAGTATTTGCCGCATTTAACTGTTATTTATTGGTTGCGCACTGTCAATCCTTCGTTTCCAACTAGATCACCAACTTGGAGAAACTTGATGAATGCATTACCATTGTTGTTGCATTGGTTGGCTTGGAAACAAGGGGCGAGTTCTTCCATCATAGTGGGTAAGGATGAAATTATGGGCTTGGGTAAGAGATCCTTTCTCTCTCCCGAGTTGATAATTTTGTTAAATATAAATCATGTTCATTTTCTTTATCAAGCTAGAAAGGCACCGGTCCAAGGCACTATTTGTTCCAATTGGCTCCCTAGCAAAGATCTGGGTTTGGTGGGAGATCTGGATGTGGAATGGGAGCTTTATAGATAAAGCTTGATAGAATCGGGTATATCTCACACAAGATTCCAGGATGAGTTAAGATGGACGAGCGACGATGGCACTGGTCTTTTAACCACAAAGAATGTTTATAATGCCTTATTAGCTAAGCTTTGGGAGAACTTTACTGGGGATGTGAAGAACAAACTATGGACCTGGGAGTGTCCCTTAAAGACCAAACTGTTTACATGGCTTCTCATCGAAGACAAACAACTAACAAGGAACAATTTGTGAAAGCGTGGTTGGCACGACCTAGGATTGTGTTTTCTTTGTAAAGGCGATGAGGAATCAACACTCCACTTTTTTGTTGATTGTCCATTCACATGTTATATTTGGGATAATATTTTAGCTCACTGCAGGCTGACTGTTGAGTGGTTGGGTGCCACACTTCGGGAATGTTTTGATTTCTAGGCAAAAAGACAATTTAGTTTACACACTCTTCATGTTTTTATATGTTGGAACATTTGGAAAGAAAGGAATATGGCTATATTTGAAACTAAGTCTCCCTCTACGGAAAAGGTAATTATGTTTAATATTGTTGCTATGGCCTATTATAGTTCCCAGAACATGCAAAAACTACTCGACACTCCATTCACACTCTGCCTCAACACAGAACTATTGGTTGGTTTGATGGTGCAACACAGAGGAATGGGGAACAAAGTGGAGCAGGGGGTGTTATTAAACTAAATGATTATATGGAATACAGGTGGACTCTCAATTGCGGTGGTGGCACAAATACTATAGCATAACTTATGGCTACATGGGTGATTCTTACACTGGTGCAAAGATTATCCATCACAGATATCCATGTCATTGGGGATTCCAAAATCATTATCGATTGGCTCAATAATATTGGCTCGTTGCAGGCCATTTCTGTAGAATGTTGGAAAGATCGGGTAAGGGACCTCATCAAATACTTTTCTATCATTACCTTCGCCCATGTTTACAGAGAAGAAAATCAGGCTGCATATATTTTATCCAAAAAAGAACTATCTGAGCGCACTAGAGCCATTGCATACAATCAGTGTATTGATGGTCAAGAAGGACCAATTTTTTTTTATCAATATGTATTATTTTCTTTCTATATTGGTCTTAGTGTTTTGAGACCTTTTTGAAGTATTGGATTTTGTTTGTATTATGGAACTTATTTACATAAGTTTCGGTCATGATGGTCTTATCAGATAGTTTTGATAGTTGTTTCATTCAAGAAGTCACATTGGTGGCTCTTGGGGTGGCTCTTGGGTAGCTGGAATCCTTTTGGTTCCGAGGTATGTTATGTAGAAGTGATGGTAGCGATGGTAAGAGGCATGGTTTTTTTGTAATGTGAACATGACTATGTTTACTGATTATATATCTTAATATAATGAGCAATTTTCTTGTGGAAAAAAATGTGTATTTTATATTTGATTAATATTTGATTATTATTATTATTATTATTAACGTCCACTAAGATCGAATTGGTCTATTGGACCTTAAGAGGGTAAGTGATTACTTGCCATTCCTTAGAATTTTTTTTTTGTGCTCGAAAAACATTAAGAGAAGCTTTCCAAGATCACCATAGTTTTGTTGAGTTAAGAGGTTAGGAAGGTTGGTAGTGTGACAAATATTTTGAAAATAAGATATAATTTGGGTATAGGCTGGACAATCTAAGAGAAACTAATTTTCATCTTCAACCTTCTTAGTGTCACAAAGGTGACACACTCTTTCATCCCATGGTGTTTTAGGAATTGGCCAACGCTCAGTTTCACTATGGACCTGGTGAGAATTTTTTCTTATCTTAGAAATGCTTTTTTTTTTCTTTACACTCGTCAAAACATATAGATAATTTTGATCTTCTAGATTAGGGTTGATTACATCCTTGTAATACCTTAATTTTCATTTTTCCTCTAACTCTTTATCACACCACATTTTCTCTTTTAATTTTAATTTGATGATATTTTTAATAGTATCTTTACTTTGCAAAATGGTGTCTTCCATGATTCCCCAATATTTTAGCCAAGACTAGGCATCTTTATGCCATCCTCGCTTGAGTCGATGGTGGTTACGACTCGAATTTGAAGCAATTTTAGGAAGCATATTGTCTTCCCTGTCATTTAACTTGTTCTTATACATTATGTATCTAGTCATAGACGTGTTCTCAATGGGGGAGAGGCTTGTTTATAAGAGGAGGATGGGATAGGGCATATTTCCTTTAATTTTGAGATTATATGTTTTAAAATTCTTTTTTATTTGCTCTATATTTCTCCAGGATTCACGAGAGATACTACAACCCCGAAATTCACATCCATAAAGAATAACAAGTGTAACAAGAGTCTCAAAGAGGAGTTTATTCTTATCCCAACTCCAAAGATCGATTGATTTACAATTTTTTTCAAGCCCATAATAATCTTTCCATCCCCCAATAATCATTTTCTCAATTCTATAATTCCGGTTGAGCTTGTGGTGAATATCGATTCCAAGATATGTGTATGAATTTACTTCCTCCAAGTTGGTGTTGTCATATACAAAGGTATCATAAGTGATCTTATTGGATTTAATAATCATGACCTCAGTCTTATCAGTATTAATAGTCATACCCATATTGGAGCAAAAATCCTTAAGGATTCTTAGTTGGTTTTCAAGATCATGGGGACTCCTTGCCATAAGAACAATATCATCAGCATAAATAAGAAGATTGATGACTATACTAGTGAGAGTAGGGCTGACACAACCTACTTTTTCTAAGCAATCTTCTAACTTGTCAATGTATATGCGAAAAAAGGTAGAGGACAAGGGACAACCTTGTCAATTTACATATTATATAAATTGATGTACAAAAAGTTAAATATGGTATAAAATGTTCTTATTTTAATATTTTTAATTGAAATTTATTAATTAAATTTATTTCAAATTGTGTTGTGATGTATGGAGAGAAACTTTAAAATTTTTAATAGTAATTGAATGTTATAAATAATTAAAATAAGGAACTGTAGATTTTAACCTTGTACAATATTTACTGCAAATAGATTTTCAATAAAAGAACAGAAAAGATACAGTGGAAATACAAACATTACATAGAGATTTTTCCTCTAGAAACCCAAACCAGGAAAACCAACATATTCTATATTCATTCATAGTGATACATTATTTACAATACAATATACATATAGGAGCTAGCAACACCCAAAACCCTAACCCAATGACCTGGATTAGTCAAAAACCATAATTCCTTAATCAAAAATATAAAACCATCGACAAAAAATCATGTGCCGAAAAACTGCCCAACAATGGACATGAAAATCGAGGAAACATGAAAAACGAGGCAAAAAATGCAACATGTTTCCTGAGGAAAAAAAATTTCTCGGGGGTGCTGCCCTCGAACCCCCACATGAGGGACTTTATGATGCAGGAGCATCACCAACAAAGCACGAGTGGGAGACAACTCAATGCATTTTGAAGAAATGATTTTGAATTTAAGAAGGCATATCACACATATATCTTGAAAAGACTGTAATTTATGAACTTCTTAAATGTTTTAGAGTTGGACAATCGTGTGAGATCAATGGAGGATGTATTTTATTTTAATGAAGTTGTTTGCAGTACAGATTCGATATGTTTGATCTTATCTGTCTATCCCAAACATTTATTGTAATAAATCCTTAGTCGTTGAATGCTTTTATTTCAATAGGATAGCACTAAGATAGCTTGGAGGGAAATCTCTATGAGCTCGTGTTGTATAAATAAATGTATTGTTCCCCAAATGAGGCTATTGAAGGTTGATAGTTGTTGGCATTCTAGTTGTTGATAGTTGTTGCCATTGTAGCTGAGAGTTGTAGAGTTGTTGAAGAGCATTGTATGAACCCATGTAAATAACAGTTGAATGAATATAATAGAGGAGTATTGTTCCAAATGTTTGGTGTTCTTGTGTCTATCTGAATAAATGAATGGTAGGCTTTTTGTCAATTTCAATTATCTGTTATTTCTTGTTCTTATGATATGAATGCATTTACATGGTTGAATGTATGAATCTATGAGGATTTAGATAAGTTTCAATTGTTTCTCTTCTACGAGCTTGTGCAAGGCGTGAATAGTGTCTGCAAGGTGTCCTTTGACAGAGTCTGTTTCGAATCAGAAGCTCAAAAGAGATAACGTGAAACTTTTGTATGCAAGGACTGCATAAGTATTCACAAGGTGTGCATTGACAGAGTCCGGTTTGTTAGAAAAACAGGACCGCGAAGCAATAAAATAAAACAAATGCGGAAATAAAACACAGAAGATACACAATACAAGAGAGACACAGATTTATGTGGTTCACCCAGTGTGGGCTACGTCCACCAGAGAAATTGCCAAGTCCTTTCTTTATTGTTATCCAGCAAAATGAAGGGATACAACCTACAACAAAACCCGCTGTAACTTCCTCTTCTTTCTCTCACATTCTCCTCTCTCAGAATACAATACTTGCCAACCTACATAGCCGCAATACATTTCCCTCATAAAAGAGGGTTGCCTTCTAGGGTAAAAAACCCTAACATAATCTCTATCGTTAGATCTG
>JZKD02S1612047.1:23237-58882 GCA_000966675.3 Picea glauca
ATCACATCACAAATCTTCATTTCCCATTAAAACTAATTAACTTTTATATTTTTCAATCCTTCTCACATTACATCACAAAAATGCATATGAGAAAGGGTTCAAAATCTGCATCTGCGTGTAAGACTGCTTCACAATCTTTGTATATAAATTTATGGCAATGGTTACCATCAACAAAGTGGGATAAATGACTGATAAAATATAAGACTTGCCATATGACTTAAGGAACATGGCTAAAATCAACGAAGGTGGAGAATTAATTTATAAATGTTGTACAGGCAACAACTTTTTCTCAGTTTTCTGAATCATAGAGCATGATTTTGAAGGTTATTATTAAGTCCTTTGGAGATTCTCAGTTTTCTCAGTTTCTCAGTTTTCTTTTGGAGATTCTATGCATTTATAAGTCCTTTTTAATATATGTGCATATACCTGCACAGGATTACCAGCACCTACTGTAAAATAGTGAAAAAAACCACAATAAAATATTAACTTGGTCATGCTTGTGCTCTACGATTTACATTCATATAAACAATCTGGCAAACGAACGCCCACAAATATTGGGTTGCAGAGCTACAAAGTTGGATCAAATGAACGAATGACTGCATAAGATATATCAATCAATAAAATATCTGAAAGATGATGGTAATTTTATACAATCCAGAGAGCTGGAAAAGCTATATCCATGAACACAGTTTCACACTCTACATTTTCATGGCAGACAGCAGGCGAGTTGACGAAAATGAGGCATGATCAGCATCGTCACCTTTTGAAAGCAAAGGGGTGTAGTAGCGGTGCCGTTGTTTATGCTTAACAAAGAGACGGTAAAGGAAAGGAATGAGGCCTGTGTACCCCTCCATTCCCACTGTTATTTCCATTCCAGTTGCCCTGCTTCCCTCCTGCAACAACTCCCAACCTTTCCTTTCTTCTAAATGAGTCTGTGTATTTCTGAAGCTTATGCAGCAATGAATTTATAGAGATGAAGTCGGTCTCCGCTTTGAGGGCCATCCCATCCTTAACAGGATAAGGAGAGAAGGGCAGCTTGCAAGTCAGTTCATCGTGTTTTCTATTCTCTCGAATGGCGTCCGATCACAATTATGAGTACGCACGCCACGGTGACGTGGTTTTGTTTTTTCTCATACCGGAAGCCATGTAGGGTTCGTAATGTATCTAATTACGTGCTCAATTCCGATCAAGTTGCTTCGCATTTAGAAACACATTCTTCTCCCCCTCGATTAAATTACTTGCACATTACCTTTCTGGGGGGTCAAAATTCATGTAAGTTATTCCAACGGACTAATATTTAAGACTTTTTTAATATGGGGTGGACTAAAGTTTAAAGCTTTTTTAAGTATTGGGTTGGGTGGACTAGTATTTAATATTTTTTTCTTCTAGTATTGATAAAAAAGGACAAACAATATGGTATTTCCAAACAAAATAAATAAGAAATAAACAAGCGAGGCATATGCAATTTTTTTCCCTTTTAGGTAAGTTAGCTTTAGTTTTTATATTATCATAAAAATTTTGTTGTTGATATGTAGCTCAGGAACCAAGAGCAAGGCATTAACTTGTCTATGGATTTATGAAACTTAAGTCTTTTAAAAGTGTAAAAAGTGAAATAATAATGTTTATGATTGTCTTTTAAAAACGTAAAAATTGAAATAATAGAGTTTATGATTGTCTGTAATGCAATATTCTAGCTTCTGTCTATCATGAAAAAGACTAATATGAGGTGGGGCAAGAACATCTAGACTTCTCAAACTAAACAACTTACTAAGTAAACCAGAAAACGTGAGAAGTTAAGCAATAGGAGGGCATTCCTCAGCCACAAGAACCTATGGTTGAGGAAAGACCAAGTTGGTCAGGTCCATACCAACAAGTTTGTATGCTAACACGTTTGTTTTGTGATCCACCAATTTTATCTACAATTGCACATCGTCCAACTACAAGACCCATAAACATATTGATATGCTAGTAGATGTCTATGGTTTTCAGGTACTAGGATTCACATGCTCGTGTGGTGCCTAGGTTTGGAACCCACGAACCAATGGTGTGCACAACTTCATCGTCCTGAATAAAATGGTTAAGAACTTTGATATATGCCTCTACCAGATCGATTTTGGCCTTGACCTTTGGCGGGGTGTGGGCTTGATAAGATTCGGTTGAATCCTCAATTGTTGAAATAAGCCTCAAACCTTAATTTCCTTTGGAGCGACATGAAGAAGTGCCTCTAGCATAATGGGAGGAGCTACCTCGAGCCATGGATGTGGATGGGGTGAGAGGAAAAAAAGGGACACCATGTTGGAGGGGATACCTAGGTTCGAAGGGGGAGAAGGAGAAGACAAGTGTAGAGAGAGAAGATGTAAGACAAAGGAGCGAAACAATAGAGTAGGATTTGGGGGGGAGTTTAAGGAGAGGCCAACTCGTCGACGAATTTGGAAACATAGCCCATAATGAGCCATTATCAGAGTCATATGAATCATAACTGCAAGGGAGGGAGCCTCTAGAGTCTGAGACGTGCGAAGGACCGACCAAAGGATCCAAATGTACCGAGGGAGCGTCATCAGGTCGAAGCTAGTGGTGGAGTGACATCAAGCAAGGGAGGCCATGAGGAGCGCACATGTGAAAGAGTGATGTTGCAAGCAGAAGGTTAATGAGGGAGCCTAGGTGGACTGGCTACGGAGGTCGCAGGTAATAGCTCGCGACTTTCCTCAGGGAGCGACCCCATTGTCGAACACTTCCGTGTCACCAAATAGGGAGGATATACATTTTTCATCTTAAAAAGAAGATTTTTTTAAATTTATTTATTTATTATAAATTACTAATGTACAATAAATTATCTATTTTGTTTATCTATTATTTATACAATTTTATTATTATTATTAAAATTAATATTTATACAACTTAAAAAAATAATGTTTAATTCTAAATCAATAAAAAATCTCTTTATTATATTCTATTTATATGAATAAAAAGACATTAAATAAAGTAAATCTCTTTATTATATTTTTTTGGTATGAATAAAAAAACATTATAAAGTAAATAATATCATAACTCATAATTATGTTGTCCTCGGTAGTGTCATCATATATAATAAAATGATCCTTACACAACCACTAGATGTCACAAGTGTTGCATCGCAGCGTAGTCCACGTCGGGTTGGAATGGGAATAAATGCAAAAGTATGGGGGAATAAGTAGTGGAGGCAAATGGAAACTGCAGTGGACACGTGGCAAGCAACATGAAGTACAGGTGGTATCCATGCATAAAATGACACGTGGATCCTAGAGAAATTCTGGCATTGAAACCATTTAGTTTTTGAAAGTATTTTCATTCTAATTATACTATGTTTTGCATAATCCATCTTGCTTTTATTTTCTTAATAAGATTCTGTAATTTTTCCGATTACCAATAGTACAAGAGACACATATGAAAGAGTACATATATCACCATCACGTGTAACTTGATATATTGTTGGAGTTTGATTTTCCATGTTCGAAATTTCCATTCCTACCTTGTATGTTTTATCTCTTTAATGTATTTATGAAATTCATTCATAATGATCTATGTATACTTCCAACTAGCTTTCATCCCAATATTTAGAGTTAAGTACAATTTTCATAGCCACTCCTTTATTTTTTCCCATGGAAAAAGTAAGCAACATCCATTTCATTCTATTAAATAAATCATCTAGCTTGTGTGTCTCTATATGTGTTAGGATAAATAAAGTTGTATGCAGTGGCAAAGAAACAAATATATATTTATTTTTAACATTCTTTGATCTTCTTGTGTGACCTCTGTGTTTGCTAGTTTTTTTCTATATATTGTCAGAGGTTGATCTGCAATTTCTCTCCAGGAAGAGGGCATCTTTGTATAGTACCAGCTGGACATCTCAACATGTCTATCTAGTTGATTGTTTTTTTGGCAATGATAAAACATTTCGAAGGTTTCTATTTATTCAATTTGTTAGGACCGAAGTGACAGCCTAACGAGGATGTCAATCCTGCTACATTTTTATAGATGAGTATAGTTCAAATGTGGGATCTAGAGAGTTTTCGTGGTAATGAATTAAAGCAATACAAAATGATAGAAAATGGTTTTTTGTTTTTGTTTTTTGAAATAAAGGTTCCTGGAAAATAGGACCAGGAATTACACACATTGAACATTCAAATTAAATAAACCCAATTTCCTGGCATCCAACATAGTTGAAGATAAAAAAAATATGAGCACATACAAATAAAAGAAGATGATCGGCATGCATAAAGAGAACTAATTTTACATTCCGAAAATAGGGTTACAAGGCACCGTCGAAATTGTTCCCGAAGTAGTTTTCTTTGAAATTTATCAAAAAATAATAATGTTTATTACATATTCCTAGAAATTTAAATGTGTTTGTCATATAGACTAGGATTGGGGCTCCCACAGACCATAAAAGAAATAAGTATAAGAAATAGGATTGTAGAAAGAAGAAGTGGGTGACGATAGAGAGAAAGACCTGAAAAGAAGAAATTGGAAGTTATCAGTCTTTGGTTAGACATTTCTATTTAAAGAGGTGGAATAAATGGATTGATAAACAAAGAAGTATGTGATCAGTATAGACTTACTATGATGGTATATATCTCCCCCTTTGTTATTTGCTTGCTGATGCATTTTTATTGCTCTCGTCGATGGCTACTGGAATCGTGCCAACTGCTTGTTTCCCTTCGTCGTTGATCTTGTCGATTTCCCTTTGGAGCTGTTATTCAATGTATAATATTCTCATGGGGACCACGTTGATCTCATCCCGGATTTTTATGTTGAAATGCTCATTTTCTAATTCCCTTAGATCGATAGAAATATTATGCAGAACCTCATCATTTTCTTCATTTTATACTGAATAGTCCACTAGCCAGTTGTCCACGTCATCTTCACCATATTCTAGGATGTTGTTAAACTTTTCTAAAGACAACCCCTTAAAAATATCAACTTGTTCATTGAAGGCTTGCTTGGTTGAGGAAAATGAGTTGACGATTAAGTTGGGGTCTTGGACCTCGTTGGTACTTTCGGCTAAGTCTATTTTGGTCATCTTTCTGAATAATTCTTCTTTCTTTGATATGGCTTGTTCACATGATTGGACAATGAGATGTAGGTTCTTAACTTTCTCTTTCCAACATGCATTTAATTGTTTGATCTGGTTTGGGGTGGGGATATCCTCTTGTCTTCTTCTCATATCTGTCATGTTTCCGACATGGTAGCCAAAAGAGAGGATTGTCTCCAGATAGAAATGTTCTTCATTTTTTAAATCTGCCTACAAATGTTCATGCAAATCATGTTCCCTCGTTCCAAGGGAAGATATACTTTGTGATGTTTCCCAAGCCTGAGTAATTAGCTCCATTCTTTTCTTAATATTCTTCTCCACGTAGCCTCTACACGATGTGAGGAGGTTGGAGGATTCTTTTAACTTGGTTGTAGGGGTGGCAGGCACGGTTATTTCTAAAGTAATGGAGAGCAATGGGATAGGAATCAAAGCTTCCTCCAATTCCTTGATTTGGTCCTTCAGTCTGGAATTCCTTGCATCAATGCCTCTAGTGGAATCATCAAGAGAATCTCGGGTTGCTCGGTGAAGTTGGGAGATTTGGGACAGTTGCATGTTCCTAAGGTTAATCTCTGAACAAGATTTCCCTTTCTTATTTCTTATATCTCTCTTTTCAATAATTAAATTTTTAGATTCATTGTAAAAAAAAATGCTCTGGAATATGAAGGATTCATCTTCATCAAAAATTTTGGTCTCGACTATTTCCATTTGGAGACTATGGTGGATCATGTCCCCGGGCTGATCAACATTGTAGAATACGTTATCCATATCAGCCTCAAGTTCCATGTCCTCACTTTCAATTTCGGGCTCTTATGCTTTCCCTACAATGTTTTTTCTCTTCTTCCTCACGGGAAGCTTGTGAGAACTATCAATTTTACTGTGAGGAGGGTTCTTATCTGCTATTTCGTTTGAATAATTCTAGGTTTCTTTCTTACTAGGGTGGGTCATTGGAGCGATGCTTCGGGATGTCGTACTCTTGGAAGTGGTAGCTGAGGATTAAACACTCTTCTCACTATGGCCTTTTCCCTATTGTTTGTACAATTCAGTGGTGCTTTGTAATGTCTCTAGGTTGCCAGCGTCAGGAGTTGGAGTGTTGTCATCATTTTCTCTGTCTTTGTTCAACTGTATCTGGATAAAAGAATTGTTGAAGCCAATTGCTAGTAAATGTTCTAAAAAAATCCCATTAGGGTTGAACCCTCTTAGCATTTCAACATATCTTAGGTTTAAGTTGTTGAAATGGCCTACGAATTCATCAATCTTGTTGATGTTCCTGAACACGAAGTCCCTGACTTTCCAAGGCATAGGAACAAACTTATTTTTTCTCTTCTCATGGAAAAAATGCAACCAGTAGTTGTATTGCCTTGATATTTCTGTAGAAAAAATTCTATCTGTAATGTGACATGGAAGGAAAGAAGGATTTTCCTTGGATCAAAAAATCATTATCACACTGTAATTCTCCATTTTCTCAAGTGTCCCCTTCCTGTCTAAAAACTTGGTTACCTGGTCAAAAATGTGGGGAGCATCGTTTCCTAACAATAAATCTTTGAAAACTGAGACAAAGTCATTAAAAACCTCATAAAAACAATGATATGCCTTGTGCCTCCACAAGGCCTGGTACCAAAATCTTACTGGGTTGAATTCACAATTTACTTTCTTGGACACAGACAATTTTGGAAACATACAACAATGCACTATCACGAAAACCAAGTAGGATGACATATAAAATTTCTTCTCCTCTTTGAATCATGACAATTGGGAACAGATATCAATGGAAATTAGCTTCCCCCAATCAAAAATGGCTTGTTCCTTGATTGTGAAATACAAAATATAAATAATCATGGAAGAAATACTTGTTGTGGATTCCTATCTTGTTATTCTTGTAAACAACTAGGCAATTTCCCGGAATGGATTTCTAAATGAACTAACCTGCAACCTTGTGATATCTTCAGGAACTATTGTTGGGTCTTCCAGGAACTCGGGAAATATGATCTATATGGATATCGATGGCCACCCACCTTTTCCAACTGGCTCAAAATAGTTTTTTGACAATTTTGGCAATTTACTATTTTTAGCAGTTTTAACTTCTGGGGCATTTTGAGGGCCTAAATGAAGGTTTTTTGGGATCGAGCTCCCCAATGGTAATTGAAGTCATAATTGATCCCCCAAAATGAATCTCCTCGACGATACCTTTCAAACGGGCTATCACACGCCTAAAACGGAGATTGTATGCAAAATGTACGACCCCAGGAAGTTGATGTACTAACTTACCCAACGGGGCCCACGTGACTTTTGGCGATTCATCTCCTAGGGTTAGGTTTTTGGATGTATAGGGTTTTGGGAATTCTTTTTTATTGTAAAAATGTCTTGAGAGCCTCATTGTAATATTCTTCTTGTGAATGCGCACAGTCGTCACATCTCTTCTCGGAGATAAGCCGCCACCATTCCAGCAAGCTTGTTTCCGTTGCATTTTACAGTTTCAGCTTATCTCGTTATTGAATATAAAAATAGCTTTACTGTATCTCTGTTATTTTGTGTTCAACACCTATTAATAATCTATATTCATTTCGTTCTTCTCATAAAATCTGGATCACAAGAGATCCAACCCGTTATCATGCTTTTTTAGGAACTGCTTGTAGTCTTCTCCTCTGAAGTTCAATGTTGGCTATGGCAATCTTAACATCTTGTGGAAGACCTGAGGTGAAAAAGAAATAGGAGAGTGGTCCCATAGTGGAATAATTATTTGGCCTAAAATATATCTCTCGGCGCATGAAGAGACCACCTCCTTACAGTAAAAAACTTCAGGGACACAACTTGCACGAGCAATTCCAGAGGTGTAAATTACTTCATTTTGGGTGGAAGGTGATGAGTAGTAAGAGTATGCCTCGAACCACTACAAGTTTCGGTCCTCGCGCCAAAAGATGTTCACTGTATCTCCATAGAAATTTTGTCGAGCCAGTGCCATAAGTTTACGAGAACATCCGTTTGCTCCAGACGATGTTTGAAATGAACAGTTGGAGGGGATAATATAACCCTCCAAAAATTTTGGTCCAATGCGTGTGAATAGGAGATATCCTCGAGCCTTTCGCTCATTAATGGAAATCTCTATTGTTTCTGCATGATGAGCTATTAGCATTAAATCTTAGTAATTGCATACTTAAAAGTGTGAAGGTGGTGGGTACGATGAGGAGCAATCAAGGATTGGATACTTCATGAACCTGCCAACCCGACGAGCCATGAAAGACATTCCATGATGTTTGAAATGAACACTCGGAAGGGATAATATAACCCTCCACAAATATTGGTTTAATGTGTATTAATGGGAGATATCCTCGAGCTGTTTTCTCATTAATGACAATCTTTACGATTCTTGCATGATGAGATGTTAGCATTAAAGCTTACTAATTGCATATTTAGAAACAAGTGCGAATGTGGTGGGGACGGGGAAGAGAAATTAAGGAATGGCTAAGTATGGAAAGCGATTGGTCGGGATTCAAAATAGGGTTACAAGGGATACTCAAGAGAGGTGAGGGCCTGATGGTCAAATTGTATGTCTCAAAATTTTTGATTGAAAAACACGTAAAACGAAAGAGGGCATGATGTGGTAGTTCAACAATCAGTTTGTATATCATGAAACTTCGGGTGCTATTTGCAGGTCGCGGAACAATGGAAGCGTAATCTTGAGCCCGCCTATCCGGGAACCCACAATAAAAAAAGTGGCTAAGTATGGAATAGGGAAACGGTCGGTCGAACTTGTTTTTGCTAATATACTGAAATTTTTAATAGATATGCCATTACCTGGCAAGATCTTTTCTGCATGTTTCTGGGAAAGTTGTGTAGGGATAGTCAATGTACTATCTTCTTGAGCCTTTTTCTCATTAATGAAAATCTTTACGGTTACTGCATGATGAGTTGTTAGCATTAAAAGTTAGTTATTTCATACTTGGAAAGAAGCCTGAATGTGGAGGGCATAGGAAACAATGATTAGGAATTGGAGATTTTGTGAACCTGCCAACCTGACGTTCTGCGAAAGAGATTCCAAGAAATGGCCAAGTATGGAAAGAGGTCGGACGAGCTTCAAAATAGGGTGACAAGGGTTCCTCAAGAGACGTGAGGCCTCGACGGTCAAATTGTATGTCTTGGAACTTTTGAGTGCAAAATGTGTAACAGTAAGAGGGGATGTTGTGGGATTCCGACAGTGAATTTGTATATCGCAGAAGTTTGGGTGTTTTTTGTAGGTCACAGAACAATGGAAGTGTAAATCTAGAGCCTGCCTTCCCGAGAATTCCTAATAAAAAAAGTGGCTAGGTATGGAATGGGAAATCGATTGGTCAGAGTCGTGATATAAAATCATGAGTGAAAATGTGAACCTGTGAGTTTTTCAACTCGTGCAGTTAGACATTTTCGAAAAAATGACTAAGTAACCAGAAAGAGAAAGTAGAGGGGAAAAAGAAAGGGGAATTTGGTTAAGTATAGAAGAGGGAAAATAAGGGGATAAAAAAGAGTGGGAAAATAGAAAAGTGGAGGGCAATTTTTGTAAGCGGGAATTGGTCTCAAACAAGCCCCATTGTTGCAAAATCATCATTTTCCAATCGAATATTTTATCCACTTACTCGTTTTCTATTGTGCTTGTATCATTAAAAAGGGTGTGAGAAAATGCTTTGTTGAAGATTTGTTTTTATTGAAACTTGTGGGAGTAATTGTGTTCTTCATACATTGTTTAATGCCTTGAATTATTATTTTAAGTATTAAACTTCCCTCATGATGAGTTGTTAGCATTAAAGCTTAATAATTGCATATATACAAATAAACGTATTGTACTGTCAACTTGACTATAATTATAACAACGACGAAGTTGAATTTTAATATTGTGGTTGATTTCATAGCCCCATTTGATTTCAGGTAGCATATATCATTTTTTTTTTCAAAATATTTGCGAAGAAGAAATTTTGTAATTTCATTAATAAAGTAAAAGTGCTCAAATAGAGGTCAGGGGATGGACAACCAATAAAATGTTTCTTTTTGGAGTAAAGGAATCAAGGAAGTGAGAGGGAAATAAGAGATTGTTCACTCAACAAGGTTGAGATGAGAACAAAACTTCTTGGGCGGGGCCCCAACTCCCCCATCGTTAATTAGTGTTGTTATGTTCTATCTGCATTACAAATGGAATTGAATGTTGGTTTGAAACTATGTGAAATTCATTTATGTTTCCATAGAAGTCTCATGTGATCAACACAATGCATTGTCATATAATTGTTCAATTATCCATGTTTGATCAAATTACTTGAGTCAATACAATATTTAATAATTACAAGACTATCGAACCATGCAAACAAGAAGAGGTGTTAAATCCAACAAAGAAGCACCAACCAAGATTTCAAGGCAATTTTTTAATAGTAAATATATAAAACAAATAGTGGGTAATATATATTTATCCATAGACATTGGACCGAGTTCTTTGCACCAAAGCATTGAACATATTTGTCATAAATACAGGTAGAGGAGTTACAAAACAAAAGAAAAAATGGATACAATTATGTGTTGTTCATCTAGTGTGACAACATGCAGGAGCTATCGACAAGCTCTTGAACATGCATACAAAATTGATTGTCATGATTTTTTAGGAACTCCTTACAGTCTTCTCCTATGAAAGTCAATGTTGGTTGCGACAATATCAACAAATTACAAAATACTTGAGGTGACAAAGAAATAGGAGAGTGGTTCCGCAGTGGAATAATTCTTTGGCTTGAAACATGTCAACAACACTCCTTCTCCTGACGTTGGTGACCTAGAGACATTGCAAAACACCACTGAATTGTACAAACAACAGAGAAAAGGCCCTAGTGAGAAGATTGTCTAATCCCCGGCTACCACTACCAAGATCACGACATCTCGGAGCATCGCTCCAACATCCCACCCTAGTAGGAAAGCGACCCAGAATTCTTCAAATGCAGGAGGATATAAGAACCCTCCTCATGGTAAAATTGATAGTTCTCACAAGATTCTCGTGAGGAAGAAGATAAAAAATGTTGTAGGGAAAGTGGAAGAGACTGAAATTGAAGTGAGGACACACCAATAGACCACCTCCTTACATTCATAGACTTCAGGGACACATCCTACAAAAGAAATTCCAGAGGTCCAAGTTACTTTGTTCTCACTGGAAGGGGACCAAGAGACCACATCCCAATAGGAAAATACTTCAGGGAAATAGGCTGCACGAGAAATTCCAGAGGTCCAAATTACTTCATTCTGGGTGGAAGGGGATGAGTAGTAGGAATATGCTTTGCACCATTGGGAGTTTTGGTCCTCACCCCCTAATATGTTAATTGTATATCCAAAGAACAAGAGAGTGGTATCACAATTGAATAATTCTTTGGCTTGAAATATATCTCTTGGTGTACCAAGAGACCATTTCCTTACAGTCAAAGACTTAAGGGACATAGCCTAAACCAGGGACAAATCCAAACCCAATCCAAAACCCTAAAAATGAAAGGAAAGGATACATCTCTGAGGGAAAGGACCGTCATCCAAGTCGAGAGACTCAAACTCTCAAGCTGCAAAGTGACTATTTCGTTCAACATCGATTTCTTTTCTAAAACCCCTTCCTTTGGTCTTGTTAGGGCCATCATCGTCGAGGCGGGAAGTTCCCCCCGTTATGGTGGATTTAAATTTGGGAACATGAGTGGGAATATTGTCTTCATTTCCATCATCCATCGTTGTATCATCATCCATCGGATCATCTTCTTTCGGCTCGAAATCAACAACATCAACCTTTGCACTGACCATCAATGCAGGGGGCCTTGTTTGAGCATCGGGGGTTGCCTTGGAATTCTTTGGCTTGAAATATATCTCTCGGTGCAATAAGGGACCATATCCTTCTTTTCTTCTATGCATAAGGAGATGAGTAGTAAGAATATGTCGTGGACCACTGGAAGTTATGGTCATCATGTTTGAAGGTGTTTACTATATATGGAAAGAACTGTTGTCAAACTGTTGCCATAAGTTATCGAGAACATTTTTTTTCTACATATGATGTTTGAAATGAACATTCAAAAGGGATAATATAAACCTATGCAAATCTTGGTTTAATGTGTATCAATGGGAGATGTCCTCCAACCTTTCACAGATTAATGACAATTTCTACGGTTCCTTCATAATGAGTTGTTACCATTAAATATTACTAATTGCATACTTATAAAAAAGTGTGAAGGTGGCGGTGATGACGAAGAGAAATTAGGGATTGGAGATTTCATGAAGCCGCCAACCAGACGATGTGCGAAAGAGATTCCATGATTCTTGAAATGAACACTCGGAATGGATAATACAACCCTCCACAAATCTTGGTTTAATTCATATTAATGACATATCTCCTCCAACCTTTCGGGCATTAATGAAAATCTTAATGGTTCCTGCACGATGAGCTATTAGCATTAAAGCTTAATAATTGCATATCTAGAAAGAAGTGCGAAGGTGGTGGGGATGGAAAAGAGAAATTAAGCATTGGACATTTCGTGAACCCACCAACATGCGAAAGAGATTCCAAGAAATGGCCAAGTATGGAAAGCGGTCAGTCGAGCTTCAAAACAGGGTCACAAGTTATACTCAGGAGACGTAAGGGCCCAATGGTCAAACTGTATGTCTCTGAACTTTTAACTGCAAAATGTGCAACACGAAACAAGGCATGATGATGGACTTCGACGACCAATTTGTATATCGTGGAACTCCAGGTGTTGTTTGTAGGTGATGGAACAATGGAATCGCAATGTTGAGCAATCCTACTTGGGAACTGATGATGGAAATAGTGTCCAAGTATGGAATGGGGAAGCGTTCGGTCAGACTCGTGATATAAAATCATGAGACATAGTCGGAAAAATGACTAAGTAACCAGGTAGGGAAAGTAAAGGAGAAAAAGAAAGGGGATTTTGGTTGTCAATTTGTATATAGGGGAAGTCTAGTTGTTGTTTGTAGGGGGCAGAACAATGGAAACACAATGTTGAGCCCGCCTAGTGGGGAACCTGGAATAGAAAAATTTGTTGAGTATGGAACAGGGAAGTGGTCGGTCGGACTCATGATATAAAAGTATCAGTGGAAATATGAACGCGTGAATCCACCAACCTGCACACTTAGACATTTTCCGAAAAATGACTAAGTAACCAGAAAGGGAAAGTAGAGGGCAAAAAGAAAGGGGAGGGAAATTTTCGGAAGCAGGAATCGGTGTTAACAAATCTCCATTGATGGTCTTAACAATAACTATGAAGTAAATTAGAAAGGTGAACAGGATCTTCAATTAAGGAATAGAGAAAGTGAGTCATGGTTATACTTTCCAGGATGTGTTTGCATAAGAGAAGCATAAAAAAGCTACAGAAAAAATAAATTTTGGGATGTTCAAGTAAAATTATTGTACTGTCAACTTTACAGTAAGTATAACAACGACGAATTTTAATTTTAATTTTATATGGTTGATATCATAGTTCCATTGGACTTCACATAGAATATATCCTTTTATTTCAAAATATTTCTGAAGATGAATTTTGGTAATTTCATCGATCAAGTAAAAGTGCTAAAATGAACTACATATTACATTTGCTTCACAGAGCTTACATTAAAAGGTAAAGCAGGTCTTGTATATTCTTTAAGATCATAGAAAAACCATTAAGATCCTAAATGTATCATCCAACCATAATTCAAAAATTGGGCCCATGAGAACCTTCAACTATAGCACGAAAGCACATGAACAAAAGTGTGCCAAACACAAGACACGACAAAATCAACGGAGACTGGGCATTGTATCCCATCTATAACCAAATCCCCAAATGGTCACCAAGAAATTTGTCGATTACTATATTACCATGAACCAAGATCACTATGAAAATTTGCTTCTGATAGTACTATGAACCAATATCATGTTGACCTGACAATGTTCTAACATTACTA
Source organism: Picea glauca (assembly GCA_000966675.3). NCBI lineage: Eukaryota > Viridiplantae > Streptophyta > Pinopsida > Pinales > Pinaceae > Picea > Picea glauca. The sequence goes on from JZKD02S1612047.1 coordinate 37,237, forward strand.
GTTCTAGAAAAGAGTGTCAACATTTAACTTAATGGAGTTCGAACAATGCCAAATTTGCAATATTATTGAAAATTCCTGATGGTTCCATTTAGAGGAGCAAGCCATTTTGACGACACAAAGGATGGAACTTATTTATTCATAGTTGGATACTTTGTATGAGGTCTGTCATCATGCTTCTCATTCTTGGATTGAACAATCTTATGCGCTTCTAGTTCAATTTGCCATGGAACTGCAAAATTTTATTCATATCCTCATTGGGTAGCATGGACAGATACAGATGAGATTGTCTTGTTTCATGTCAACGTTTGATATGAATTTTTATTTTTTTTTGGTTTAGCCGATATGCAGTATGGGATTGTCCTCATTTAATGTAAATTTTCTATGGACGTGAAAGTCGCGTAACATGTAGGCATTGTTTTCCTTTTTCTTTAGGTATACTTCATATGGAAATTCTTCTAACCCAGAAAGAACATATTTTAACAGAGGTTGTCTAATTGTACAATGTACAATTGTGTTGTTGAGGGTTTGGATGGCACATTGAGTCCTGGGGCTGTGAAATTTTGTTGCAGCTTAGCCACCGTTGTACCATACCTAGCCCTTCTACAACTACCTGTAGTTTTCTTCTACAAGAACATCTTGCAAAGGCAACAAGCTTGACATCATATTTTTCATGCGAAAGACACGGGTTTGATTCCTATATGGGATAGGTAGGTACTCATTCCTGGGAAAGTTGGGAATATCATAGAGGGCAAGGTGTGAAGGATGAATAATTCCTTATTCAATTGAGGCATTAGATTTCCACTTCGTCACATACAACAAAGGACCGAGATTTGTAATTCTAGAAAAAATGATAGCTAGAGTTGTGTAGACGACATTGGCATGCACATGGTGCAGAGCCTAGGGAAACAATCGGAGGAAAATTTAAGAGCAAGAGAAAAAGATATGCCAACCTCTATGGAAAGTCTGTAGGATAAGAATGATGAATAAATACTTAAACATTCTTACATGAAAAATGAAAACAACGAATACACATGAAAGTATGTTATTGAAAATTACTCGTCAATGATGAATGATAGAACTGCATGCCCAATTGTGGGTGCAGGAATTGAACCCTGCAAAGTGAAAAACAACAACCCCAATTGTCGGTGCAGGACCCCAACCTTGCAAAGTCAAAGCAAACAAAAACAAGAAGCAAGCAACAAACCAATGACCAAGCATGAACAGGTCCAATTGCAGGTGCAAGACCTCATTCCTACAAAATTGAACCAAATAAAAAGAAGCAACAACCAACAAACCAGTGAACAAGTAACAACCAGTGAACCTGTAAAGAATATATATATCTTCAATGATGACTAAATTTCATTCCAATCATAGAAGAAATATGAAACATATCATGACCATGCGACTGGACATACTTAAACATTCTTGCTTGCAAATTGTAAACAACAAACAACAATGAATGAATATGAATGAAACTATGGCATCAAAACTTACTCGTCAGCGATGAACGATAGAATCGTAGGTCCAATTGTGGGTGCAAGACTTGAACCCTACAAAGTGAAAAAATACCTCCAACTACGGCTGTAGGATTCCATCCTTGAAAAGTTGAAGGAAACAAAAGCAAGAAACAAGCACCAACAGGTCCAACTGCAGGTGCATGACCTCAACTTTGCAAAGTTGAACCAAACAACAACAAGCAACAATTGACGAACCAACGAACCAACGAACAAGCAACAACCAATGAACCAATAAACAATATATCTATCTTCAATGATGACTAAATTGCATTCCAAGAACAGAGGAAGTATGAAACATATGATGGCTATGTGAGTGGTGGTGGACAACAATATTATCCAAATTCACTGCAACATTTTATGGAAAAATTCGAGGAAAAATGTATTGTGACAGGCGTATTTAAGTAAACATTTATGGTTGTCAAGTCTGTTTAAGGACCTCACGCTATGTAAACATTTAAGCTATTAGGCCTATTTAAGGGCCTCGCGCTATGTAAACATTTAAGTTGTCAAGCCTATTCAAGTACCTTAAAAAGAGTGTCAATGCTCAAAACTTTCGGTATGTAAACATTTCAATAAAAATATAAATATTAAAAACATTAAAAAAGAGTGTCGATGCTCAAAACTTTCGGTATGTAAACATTTCAATACAAATAAAATAATTAAAAAAGAGTGTCGATGCTCAAAAATTTGGATATCTAAACATTTAAAACATTGGGAATAGCGAAGCTGATAATAAGACTTCGAATCTATTCTCCAATGAGATGATGACATATAAGTTTTTTTTTATTATATAAAATATAAAAAATAATGTTTTTAGTTCTATAGGTCGAACAATAGAGATGATTCGAAAATTTATAGTCAAAGGACATATTAATATGAAGTCAACGAATTATCGATCGCTATAGTCCCTCTATGCCTTCAACAAGGACTAATAAAGTTAGCCCTTTCACGATGTAATAAACTTAGCCCTTTCACTATGTAACAAAAAGAAAATTTATTCGCACACATCAACATGGTAAAGGATTTTATATGTATTAATTTCAAAAAGCATGTGAGGAAGTTAACATAGTAATATATATAAATAATTTTCTAAATAAATAAGTGAACTATTTATATTTATATTAACAATTAAAATGAAATAAAAATGAAATAGAGTTATTAATATATTTATTGGATAAATGTTTAAATGATAAAAATTTACTTCTTCAAAAAAAATATTATTTTTTAGGTAACATGGTTTTGATATTTATAAAACACAACTAAGGAACTTTGTTTAAGGGAGTAAATCGAAATAATTAGATTTTTGCTTATGAGAAAACTTGTGGATCCATATATTTAAATAATCAACCCTAGATTTCACTAAGTTTCAATATCACTTTTTAAGATTTTGAATATCATTAAATTAAACATCATTTTGTACATTATTTGGAAGTATTAAATGGAACATGTCATACAATTAGAAGTGAAAATAGATTTCGAGAAATCCCCTTTAGAAAAGAAAATGAAAATTTCAAAACGTGTCAATTTCAACCTCTTCTTGTTCAACGTAATAGGCACCACTCTCTTCTTCTAAGGGGAACATAAAAATGTTAGATATCTTAGTTAATCTTCACCCACTAAAAATTAGTGACATTTGGCCATGATTTGTCTAAGAATAAAGTAATAGGGCTTGAGACCAAAGTGAACTGAGCTTGATTTGAATGATAAGATGGTGAAGCAAGTTCTATAGCAAGTGAAGTCAATTTTGGCTATGAAGATTGATGTTGTAAATCACCACTTTCCACCAAATCATGATCTAAGGTATAGGCAGCTCATCCCTCCTCTGTCCTCTGCCCTTTACATTAATTGCAAATAATCTTATAATAGTCTTCCACAAAGATAATATATTTTGTTTGGCATAGTCATTAGCTAGTTGGCATATAGATTAGAGTATGTTTTGTCCTTTGCTTCCATTTGGAGTGACCAAGTGGAAATGCGACACACTCGGCATAGAGATTAGAGTATGTTTCATCCTTTGTTTCCATTTGGAGTGAACAAGTGGAAATGTGACATACTTGGCATAGACATTAGAGTATGTTTCACACTTTGTTTTCATTTGGAGTGAACAAATGGAAATGTTACACAATCAGCTTTGGAAAATGCGGTTTGATAATTAGTTGAAAGAAAATAATATGATTCATATTTGGAGTGAACAAATGGAAATGTTACACACTCAACTTTGCAATGGAATTGATGGAAATAGTGGTTTAAGCATTAGTTGAAAGAAAATAATATGATTCAAGATCAATGTGTCATTATTACTGGTAAGCATATTCTCACTTTAAAAGAAAAGCACTGGTATTAGTGAGCATATTCTCAGTTTGAGAAAAAGAGAAGAGGAGTCTCGACTCTTCATGCCCTCACGAGAGTCTTACTAGTAAGACAAGTAAAGATTGCTTAAACATCCTATCTCTCCAATTTTTAGTAAAAGGTCATACTAACACATAGTAAACATTTTATATTTTTATTACTAACCAAGTGATTTTCAACTTAATGTTATAATTATATTTTGTATGAAATTTTTGTAACTTAAAATTTAATTTAAGTATATGACTTTGATGGATTTTTTTTTATTGAAACCCCTTACTACTAATATCATGGTTTAAAAATAATAAAGAATATACATTTGTTTTAAGGTAATTTTGATCTTAATATATTTATTTTAATTTTTTGGGTATGTTGATGTTTGGACAACATCAGGAAAAAATTATTCCATATATATTTCGTAGACTTTACCAGTCAAATCGTTGGGCGGAGGGGGGTCTCTTGTCCCACAAACAAGGGGGTCTCATACACCAATTTGGTGTGCTGGCTTGGCCGTGACCTTAAAAATAGATTATTATTATTATTATATATGACATGATATTTATAATACAAAGTATAAATATATATAATAAATAAGTGGTTATTTATTATTTAAGGGATGTATCCTTTCATGGATGGTCATCATATGTTATCTATATATGGAACACTCGCCATTGTAATAATATATTCATTTATACAATATTATCTTATATGAAAAATCAACATGGTATCAGAGCAAGAATGTATTTGAATCCCTCACGGGAGGGCTTAGGTAAATGGAATCATTTGGGATAAATATTGCTCCCTTAAATAAATGACTTTGGTATGATTTGAGAGCCATATGCATTAAAGGATTGTAGCAAATTTTTGTACGGTACAACTCGTTATGAAAAGAACGTACGATGGGAATGCTTACTGTGGGGTATAAATTCCAAGTAGGGTCTATGTTTGTGTGATAGGAAGCGTTGGAGCATCATTAGATGGCATTCATTGTCAGTTTGAACAAAATTTGAACTGGTCCTCAAACAATTTGAAGTTTTATCTCTAATCCATGAGTTAGGGCTTAGTCACAGGTTATTACTTGTAAAAATTGACAAAGCCATGTATGGGAAACAACAACAGGTTGTTGTAGGCGTATGATCGATGCTAGAAGCCAGGGTATTGTTATCACTATGTGATGGTTCTAATGGCTTCCCATCCCCATGTCGTCTCTATCCTTCATTGAAATTTCATGCTTGTATGCATCGACATGTAAATGCATAAACATGTTTTACTGAATTCATAAAGGGATTTGAGATCATGCGGACTACTTATGTGATAGGAGATGTGGTGTCGGCAATGGGAGCAAGGAGGTGTGGTGTTGGTAATGGGAGGATCACCTCTTGTCCGGTTTTAAATTGCCAATGATAAACCACATGCCCTACCCAACTCCATGCCTTTTACCCTATCCCTAAATCGTATAATTATCTTTCACTTCTTCTATCGAGTGTTAGATAGGAACACTTGGCTCACCAAACAGTTCTGGATGAAAACTATGGGCTAGTGTGCAGAATTTCTTGGCACTAATGTTTTTGGTGGAACTTCTGGTGTTGGAAATGAGTGCACAGGTGTTGGCGATAGATACAGATTTATCTACCAAGAAAAATGCATTCTTGATGTTGTTTAATTGGTCTTAGGAGCATGCGATTGATAGCCTTATGTGTGTTAAAATTTTGGTATGCTAATTTAACCATAGACAATGTCACATCATTGTCACCCAACAATAGGAATTCACTATGCCACCCCCGAGCACACTAACCTTTTCTTAGATAGAATGATTCTAACAAGTCCACACTAAAACTAATAGATAAACCCTAACTAGAAACACCATTGTTGCAACAACAACAGAATACCAAGACAAAGTACCTCTACTAATAGAAGTGTACCTTTACCAAGAGAAACAAACAAGAGTGATACCAGAAAGATTGAGATTACACCACGACAACTGTTGCACCACCCTCTCCATACTTCTGCCTCCTTCTATTACAATTGAAATTGCTACTCCTCATACTTGCACCCTCCTTCTATCAAGTGAGTGTATGAGAGTGTATAAATGAGCTAAGTCGTCACCTTATTTATACTTATTTTTCCAGTGAACTTTTCCCACAGGGTCGACTTGTCTTTCTGGGGTTTTCTATTTCTTTATTATTTTTCTCCTTGGGTCTACTTCTCTTCTAGGGTTTTCACTCATATGTTTAATGGTTCTCTTACTTACAAAATATTATATTCTAAGTACAAAGGTTACACTTGGAGGTTAATTGACCTCCCACAGCTACCAAGACATAAACAATTTGGAACCTCAATGTTGTGCTGAAATGGGAGGATTTGTTGTAGAAGGTTGTTCTCGAGTTGATCTGGAAGGTCTATAGGTAAAACCCCGCAGAGAAGGAGAAATATGTCAAAACAAGTCGCAAAGCATGGTTGGTGTGGTAGTAGTCATTTTGGACTAGGGTTCTCTTAGAAAGAGGGAGCCAATTTGCTTATGCAGAGAGGCATACATAGAGGGAAAGACCTTCCAACATGATGTTAAGGAGAGAAATTGTCAGACATGATGGTTAGAGACAGGAAGTCTCTAGGAGTAGTATACCTCCAAGAAGAGATCATACCAGATAGCAGAGACAGTTCCAATGATCACAGATACCTCTAGTCAAGACTGACTGTAGCACAACTATGGTGATAGATAGAGTAGAGGGGGAAAACACATTATGAGAATCAGAGGGAGCATGTTTAGTAGTCCCAGTACATGAGTCAAGCTAGGAGATGTTGAGGAAGCAAGATTGGAAGCAGTTCCAGTGTATGTAGAGGCACTCCCATAGAGGCGGGAGGTACTATCTAGAGGGAGCAGAGATTGAGTTACCTCCAGAGAAGGAGGAAGAGCTAGATTCAGTTTCATGGGGAGTGCACATGACATAAAGAGTACTTCAGGAGCATGCTTCAGTTTGGGCTCTTCTATGATATATTGGACTAGATGTAAGAAGAATTATGTCATACTCAGTACTGTAGAGGCAGAGTATATTGTAGCTTGTGATGCAAGTACAGAAGCAATATGTCTTCGTAAGCTAGTTTATGTAATGTTTGATTAGGCACTAGATTCGACTGTAATATACTGTGATAATCAAAGTTGTGTGAAGCTTTCAAAGAACCTTGTGTTCCATGATAGGTAGAAGCACATTGAGATCAAGTATTATTACATTTATGATCGAGTCCAAAATGGAGAAGTAAAACTCCAGTATATCTCCACCGATGAGAAGATATTGGATATTCTGATGAAGCCCTTGTCCAAAGGGAAGTTTGTTTACTTCAGGGACAAGTTAGGACTTGTGGAAATTTCTCCCCTAGTTGAGAGGGAGTGTTGATATGTATCATGCTAGTACAACTTAGATATGATGCATTAGAATCATGCTAGTACAACTTAGAGATGATGCACTTTCCTGACTCACATCATGCTAGTACAACTTAGATATGATGTAGTAACATCATGCTAGTACAACTTAGAGATGATGTAGAGGCACCGATCTACATCATGCTAGTACAACTTAGATATGATGTGGAAGCATCATGCTAGTACAACTTAGATATGATGCGGAAGAATCATGCTAGTACAACTTAGAGATGATGTAGATGATACTCCACATCATGCCAATTCATCTTAGATATGATGCATTCACATCATGTTAGTACGAATTAGAGATGATACAGTGGATGATATGACTTGATGTTCACCATGCCAAATGAATTATGGCTCAGATATGACGCAGTTGATGATATGACATGATACATTTGATGTAAATTTTCATTAGATAAAATTTGTCAACTTGAATACATTTAGTTGGTTGTTATGAAAATCTCCCTAGTTAAGAGGGAGTGTTGAATTTTTGTAACTATGGTCGGTCTTCATAATGTATATATTCGAAAAAGAATATTCTAGAAAAGAATAAGTGTACTTGTAAAATTCGGCCCTACATGTGGCATAGATGGCGACCTAATCAGGAAGCATTATCCTTGTAGTTACGTGACACTTTGTTCTATGCATGACAATTGCAGGACACGTGTAGTTGTGAGACTATGGCGGAGACTGTGTGTCTCTGGACAATAGTTTTGTGCTACTACTGTGGTTGTGTACCACTAGTGGAGATTGTGTGCTACTACAGTGGTTGTGTACCACTGGCAGTGACTATGTGTCACTAGACAATAGATGTGTGCTACTACGATGGTTGTGTACCATTGTCAAAGATTGTCTGTCTCTGGAAAGTAGTTGTGTGCTACTACAGTGGTTGTGTACCACTTGAAGTGACCATGTCACTAGACATTAGTTGTGTGCTACTAGCAGTGGTTGTGTACCACTGGATAGTAGTTGTGTACTACTATGGATTAGCATAGTCATGTTCTATTGGATGAGATTGTAGTATTTGTGTGCTACTAGCTAATTTTCATGGAGACTAGCAGATCTCTTGGAAGTATACGTGTGCTACTAATTGATCACAAATATCATGACAAATGATTTGAGCTACCAATGGTATGGTAGTAGTTGTGTGCTACTAGTTGATAGTAGAGTAGTCGGTGGAATACTAGATGAAGACATCGTGGAAAGCTACCTTCCTAGTTAAGAGGGACTGTTGATGTTTGAGGCAACAAGCAAGAGACATTATATTTAAAGGGTCATGTGTGGATGAGTAGGGGGGAATGTGGAATTCATCCTAACATGCCTCAGATGGTTAGATGAAGGAACCAAGACATTGGTTTCATGAGGAAACCTCGATCTATCTTGGGGTACATTGTTTCCATGAGGGAACCTTGATGGGTCCTAGAGAAGACATTCTTTCCATGAGCCTTAATATTTCTTAGACATGTGTTCCGCGAGGGAACCACAAAATTTCTAGTATGGACACAATTCATGAGTGAGATGAGACATTGGTTTCATGAGGGAACCTCAATATGTCAAGTATGGTCCAAGATGACTTAACTTGATCAGCCCTAAGGGGACTGGCCACCCCTTGTAGGATGAACTAGCTCAAGTCTTGTAGATACCAACTACATGACGTGTATAAACATAGGTGAATTTTTCTAGTAATCATTGAGAATACCTTCACCTAGATTGGGCTGCAGACCAATGGAGATAGGATACATTTATCACAAGGTTGTACTTGTGATAAATGGGCCCAAGCATAGTCCTTCCTTGATCATGAAAAGAAGTGATATGGACTTGAGGTAATTTCCATGTGTCAAATAACATTGGGATGAAATTCACTCACAGGGGTGTACCTGTGGTAAATAGACTTAGTGTGATCTTTGTCCTTAGTCATGGTGATTTGACTTGGAATGATAAAGACTTAAAGATGTCAGATGTTATCACATATGGACCTAGAGTGAGCTTGATCTCAAAGAGAGTCAATTGGCTCAAAGGGAGAGCCGCGGAAGGAGTTTCCCCTCGGTTCAGGTGGGAGAGATACATCTCCCAAGGATGATAGGTTTCATGAGTCTAGAGTGAAGTTTGTATACTTCAAAGACAAGTTTTGGCATGATGAAGAATGTCTCCCTCATTGCGAGGGAGTGTTGATGTTTGGACAACATCGAGAAGACATTCTTCCATATATATATAATAAATAAGTGGTTATTTATGATTCAATGGATGCATCCTTTCATGGATGGTCACCATATTTTCTCTATATATGGAACACCCATCATTGTAATAATATATTCATTTATACAATATTATCTCATATGAAAAATCAACAGGGTATAGAGAGCATAAATATATTTAAACATGAGTATCTTGGAGGGAAAAAACTCCAAAATGTACGCTTTGATATTCAATAATTTGTATAGATCCCTCGAGGATCAAACATAAAGTTACATTTATGTTAATTGATTTAGAGTTGTTATTTAATTACGTCCACTGGATTTTTATTTTTCATTAGCCTATAAAATCATATCACATGCAGTATCTATGAACTAACATGTTTAAATTCTACCCCATTGTTAGGGATCAAACCTCCCTAACCCCTCACGTAGGTAGAATAATATATTTACATGTAATAAAGGCCAATATTAATAAGGTCTAGAAATAAGGAAGAATAAGTCAAATGTAAGAAGACCTAATAGAAGCTTCCACTTCTAGAAGGATCTTCATCTAGATTATTCTTTTGCATAGACGTGTTTAGTATAAATAGGAGTAGAGGGTATGAGAAGTTGTGTCTTGGATATTATTGTAATAGAGATCTTCTCTACTAGAGGTTTCCCCCTCATAGAGGCAAGTGAACATTGATATCATTAATCAAGGTACTCTTTTTGGTGTTATTATGGTATTATTCCGGTATTGTTTTGGTTATATCATTGTTGTTCTGTCATTTCTAGCTAAAATATTTTTGTTATGCATACTATTTTATATCTGGAATACTACAAGTGGTATCAGAGCACTTTCATTGGCAGAAAATTATGGGTTAATTTTTTCAGGGTAGATATGTATTATGATGTCTTAAAGCTACAAAGATTTGTTGTTACGTGCATAAACCCACGGTTGGGGATTCATACACAGGAAATACAACCGGTACTTAGCACACATCTATTGGACACCCTTGTAACCCCTGTTGGTACCCCTTCGAGTGGTAGCACATCAGACAACGCCTATATATGGATCAGCCTAGATCTTCTAAATCCCTCTATAGATAAACCGATCAATCGCCTGACTTCTATAGTGCCACCGAGAACAACACTCGGGAAGGTACTCTCTAGTACCTGGGTAGTCGGGTAGTACGACTAAGGGCATGGTCTACCCTCCTTAGTTGGTGCCCTGAGATATTGGGTCGAGTAATACCGTTGGACTCCGCACGTATATCAAATAGCTATAGCACATGGAAAACCCTTGTTTGTAGACACCTTGCATGCCCTAACCCTTGGGATGGAAACAAAAACAAATTATACAAGATCTATTGTCGCGCAATTGTGCCTCCTGCCTTCGGGTTGCAAAATTACTACACATTTCTTCCTATTAAGAATTTGGGCATTTCAACACTGCAATATTCTTTAGATCGAAGTATAACTCCGCGGGAGTAAAGAACAAAAAAAACAAAAAAAAAGTTTGGATCCTATTGGCACCATTATTTGAGCCCTATCCTATAGGATTCCTCTCTTCGCCCTTATCATAGTCATACCTATCATTTTTCAGAAATTGTTTTTTACCATGGACCTGACCCCCTTCCAAGACCCTTATTTGGGCCTTGCCCCATTGTATTCCCCTCGTCGCCCTGATCGTTGTGATACACTTCACCCATAACCCATTTTCTGTCTGGTCCCACCCATCCCTTTTAATTTTCCCTCTTCATCATGGCCCACACTCGTAGCCAAGACTTGGAAGCTCACTTTAATTCCTTGTCCTCTAATTTCACAAAGAACAAACAGGAAGTGAGGCATATCAGTGCCAATTTTTCCACCATCAATAAAAACATGCATTCCTCCATAGATGCCAAAATGGAAACCATCAAATAGGACCTCACTACCTAGCTTGCATCCTTCACTAACATGATCTGTGCCAAGATGAATATCCTTATCGATATTCCCTCCTCTGACCCACCTTTGCACTCCGAAGATGAAACTTCCTCTAATTCCCAGGAAAATGAAATTGAGAAAATTGTTCAAGAATTACTCACCGCATGTGTTATTCATCCTAGTACAAGCCCCTACTCTTCTCATGTGGTCATGGTCCTTGAGAAACAAGGCTCTTGGCGCATGTATCTTGGCTTCCGCGCCCTCAACAAACTCACCATCAAAGAAAAAATTCCCATTCCTGTCATTGATGACCTCTTGGATGAATTGAGTGGTGCCTAGTTCTTTACTAAACTTGATTTTTGTTCTAGCTACCACCAGATACGTATGAATGAGGCAGACCTTCCTAAGACTTCATTTTAAACTCATGAGGACCACTATGATTTTTTGGTCATGCCCTTTGGCTTGTGTAACACTCCCTCCACTTTCCACTTTCCAAAGCCTCATGAATCATGTCTTCCATCCTATTCTTCGTCATTTTGTCTTAGTTTTCTTTGATGATATCCTCATCTATATTAAAACCTGGATAGCCCATCTTTCTCATGTGGATCAAGTTCTACATCTACTCTCTTAGCACCAACGTTTTCTCAAACAATCTAAATGTTCTTTTGGTGCCTCAAAAGTCGAATACTTAGGTCATATTGTTGGCAAGGCAGGTGTTAGGGTGGATCCTAAAAAGATTGAAGCTATGCAGGATTTTCCTCACCCAAAGACTCTCAAAAGATTGGGTGGATTTATGGTTTTAACAGGCTATTATCACAACTTTGTTAATAATTATGGAAAGATTGTGGCACCTCTCACTGCTCTCCTTAAAAAGAATTCTTTCACTTGGACTCCTGCAACCGATTAAGCATTTCAAACCTTGAAGATGACCATGTGCACCACTCCAGTCCCGACCCTTCCTAATTTCACAAAGACCTTTGTCCTGGAATGTGATGTTTCTGAGAGAGGAATTGGAGCAGTCCTTATGCAAGATGATCGATCTTTGGCCTTTACCAGTAAAAAACTGTCAGAGTGACATTTGGTCCAATCAATATATGGAAAGGAAATGTTTTCTATTCTACATGCAATGGATCTTTGATGCCCTTATATATTGGGGAAACGCTTCAGAATTAAGACAGATCATCAAAGCCTCAAGTATTTTCTGGAACAAAGCCCTTCCCCCCGGACGCAACAAAAATGAGTGACTAAGCTCTTTGAATATGATTATGAGATCATTTACAAGAAAGGCAAAGACAATGTGGTTGTTGATGCACTTTCAAGAAAATATGAAGATGAAGGGTCCCTTTTTTCCCTCTCCTTCATTGTACCAGTTTGGCTCCGAGCTATTCGCTAGGAATGGCTACAAGATCCCAAAATTTTTCATATGATCCAACAATTGCAGGCCAATTCTCCAGTTTCCCCAGGTTACTCTTGGCACAATGATGAGCTTCGCTACAGAGGTCATTTTTATTTAAGTAAACAGTCACAACTTAAATACATGGTACTTTCTTAGCTTCATTCTACACCCACAACTGGGCACTCAAGGTTTACCAAAACCTATGACCGGTCAAACGCTCTTTTTTCTGGGATGGTATGAAACATGACGTTCTCAATTTTGTGGAAGAATTTGATTTTTTTCAATGAAACAAGGGAGAAATAGTCAAATCTCCGGTCACACTACAACCGCTTATGATTCCACCTGCTATTTAGAGGGATATCTATATGGATTTTATTGTGGGCTTACCTAAATCAGGCAATAAATCAGTCATCATGGTGATTGCTAATCTTCTTTCCAAGTATGCTCATTTATTTTCTCTTCAACACCCATTTACCACCTCCACTGTGGATCAACTTTTCATGGACTAGGTCTTCAAGCTTCATGGCATGCCTCATTCTATTATTTTTTATCGAGACCCCATTTTCACGAACAATTTTTGGCAAGAACTGTTCAGGCTACATGGCACCCAATTTCATCTCAACACAACTTATCATCCCCGAACTAATAGTCAAACTGAAGTTGTCAACAAGTGTTTGGAAACTTATTTGAGGTGTTTTTCATTGGAAAGGAAAAATCAGTGGGCTTAATGGTTACCACTAGCTGAATGGTGGTACAACACTTCTTACCATACAACTACCCGCATGACTCCTTTTGAAGCAGTATATGAAAAACATCCACCTTCAGTTATCTCATACCTACTAGGTGTCTCGAAGGTCAAGGCAGTTGACCAAACACTTACATGTCGAAAGGTTATTCTCCATACCCTCAAAGAGAATTTGGTCATGAACCATAATTACATGAAGCAATAGGAAGATCAAGGTCACTCTGAATGTCAATTTTCTTAAGGAGACCAGGTGTTTCTTCGACTGCAACCTTGTAAGAAAACTTCCCTCAAGGATGACCATTGTCAGAAACTGGCGCCCAAATTTTATGGTCCTTATACCATTCTCAAGTGTGTGGGATAGATGGCCTATCAGTTATATTTTCCCAGGCATTCTAAGCTCCATCCTGTTTTTCATGTCTCCTACTTAAATAAGGTGATTGGAACTAAGTGCCAAACTCAAACCAACCTTCCCTATTTGGATGAAGAAGGCTCCATCTGGTTGCATCCACAAGCAGTTTTGGACCAGCGTGAGCATCGTCTGCATCAACGCACCATGAAGGAAGTGTTAGTTCAGTGGAAAGATACAACTCCATCAGATGCCACTTGGGAACTAGCTACCATTCTAAAATAATTTCCTCATCTCAATCTTTGAGGACAAGATCATTTTTAAGAGGGAGGAAATGTTAGGGACCTAACCTCCCTAACCCCTCACGTAGGTAGAATAATATATTTCCATGTAATAAAGGCTAATATTAATAAGGCCTAGAAATAAGGAAGAATAAGTCAAATGTAAGAAGACCTAGTAGAAGTTTCTGCTTCTAGAAGGATATTCCTCTAGATTATTCTTTTGGATAGACATATTTAATATAAATAGGAGTAGAGGGTATGAGAAGTCTTGTCTTGGATATTATTTTAATAGAGCTCTACTTTGCTCGAAGTTTCCCCCTCAAAGAGGCAATTGAACATTGTTATCATTAATCAAGGTGTTATTTCTGGTGTTATTCTGGTATTGTTCTGGTTATATCATTGTTGTTCAGCCATTTCTAGCTAAAATATTTATGTTCTCATACTATTTTATATCTAGAATACTACACCCATTGAACACTTAACTTACGTTCAATGACTGCCTTATAATCGTTGGATATAAATATAAAAAAAGGGTAGTATAATCTTTGGATATAAATACTAGCACAACCACATAATTGTGGTTGATGAACCCATATAAGGAGCTATTTAGATCTATTGTACATTTTTCATTAGATAGGGAGTCTAGAATAGGCTATATCTTATTTAATTTGGTCATATTGATACAAACCCTAAACCTAACATTATTTAATTTGGTCATACAAACCCTAACCCTAACACCTTATTTAATTTGTTCATAATGATAAAATGTAAACTAGCATATCCATGTATCAAATTCCTATAACAATACATCAATGAAAAAGAAAGAATATTGAAAAGAATGAAAAACAAAATAAAAAATGGAGAAAAATATTAAAATGCCTATATGTTGCCTTTCGTTTTTGTATTTTGATTGTGAAACTTTGAAACAATAATACGAGAAACTCTTTAAAGGAGAACAACAAAAAGAAAATGTGTCCCAGTAATAAAAAGGTGCAATTTCCAGCCAATAACATGTATCTTCAAAATAATCCTTACACACATTGTTCAAGGATTTGTCAGATGAAAGGAAAAATCTCCAGTATTCTTTCCTGATTACAGAGAACGATTGTATCATCAGGATTCGATTGTTGGACTTCGTATGCTATGATTTTTGTTGATTGAAGCAGTCACTTATTTATCGTGAGATGATGAAATGAGTGGTCACATTAAAAAAGGTAAGCCACAATAGAAATAGTTATTGTTGCAACAGTTTGTTTGTATGTCACAAAAGAAAAGTGATTCATTCCACCTGCCAAGGCAATTCTCACCATAATGTACAAGCCTGCATTTGCTACCTGAACTATAATCTAAGAAAGATAGGGTTTGAATTCCTCAATTCGCTGTTGTTAGAATTGTCAATGCGGAAAACACAAGTCACATATGATAATTAACAAACACACACAGATTATAAACACAGGGATTTCATGTGGTTCACCCAAACGTTGGGCTACGTCCACCAAGCATAGGCATCGACTGTCTTATTATTCATATCATGGAGATTACAACATACTTGCAAGTTCTCACTATGTCTCTCTCTTTTTGCCTCTATGGGCTTACATGTATCTATATACATTTACAAGAACCTATTTATTAAATGCAATCCCTAACCATATTCTAACTTGGTTTATTTGGTTGTAACCAATGCAGAATAATAGGATCCAAATCCATCATTAGAGGAATTCGTTGTCACCAAATTCCAACAATGTCCACCTTGACAACAATTAACCTAATACCTTGCTCCTTCCTTTTGTTCATAACCTTTTCTGCAAGCCAAGAGAAGCCAAGCACCACTGCAACTTCTCTAATAAAACTGGTTTCATGATCTCTCATGTGTGACTTGCATGAGTTTGGATTTCCTAAGGGGTCATTCCACCTCCAAAATGTCTTCCACAACTGTTTTGTGAGACATATTTAGTGATAGATATCCTTCTATCCAAGACACCTGTAAAATATACATTACAATTATCACAAACCACCTCAGTGTAACCATTATAGGTGACATGTGTGCTTCTCAAACGTTGAAGCACCCATTTCACTGCAACCCCTGAATTTGTCACGTAGCTGACAACATCATTAACATGTGAAACATCTGGTCTTAACCATTTCATCACATACAACAGACCTCCTACTGAACTTACACGAGACATAACCTTTTCTTCTTTCTAGACGGGACTTATACTTGAAGAAAACTTATAATGGAAAGCAAGAGGGATAAAAACTGGTTTTACAATGTTCATACTGAACTCCAACCACAACTTACCATTACCATCTATGTATACTTCTATGCCCATAAGTTTTTTTGTTGCTCCTTGATCCCTCATCTGAATTGTCCTATCCACCTTAGTCATTTTATTACTGATTTTATCCATGCTTCGGCTTGCATCGAGCATATCATCAACAAATAACATCAAGAATGTGAATGTACTATAAACTGTATAGTCATTCCTACCCTTTGAAAAATTCTGACTCACTATGAAGAATTCAAACCTCTTGTATATTTGTCTGGGTTCCAATAGGCCATATAATGAATTATCTGGCATGCAAACAAATTTACCATTGCGATCTTGAATCAACCCTTTTGGTTGTTCCATACATACAATATCTCTTTCAATGATGACCTTGTGAGAAGTAGGATCCCACACACAACATCCCTTTATATCACCATCATAACTTGCAAAGATATAAAACAAGCAGGAATTCAAAAACAAAGATTTTAAGTCCTAAAATGATTTACCACTTACCAGTACCTGCAATTATTTCTTTCTCTTATGAACTTGATGCTTCTGCCATAAACAAGAAGATACATCTGTCACTTTAGATGCTACTTTAGTACTCCCTTCCAGCTTATAAAGGTTATCAACCTTTGTTTCCTTCATCACTACTAAACTACCTTTCGACAATGTGAGTGCTCCACCTTGACCTGTATACTTATATCCACAAGAATCCAACACTCCCAATGAAATCAAATTTGATTTAAGCTCAGGTACATATCTAACATATGTTAATTCCCTAACAATACCATCGAACATCATGATTCTAATACTGCCAACCCAAACAGTTTTACAGGAAATACCATTTCTCATAAACACTACACCCTCATCAATAGATTGGTAAGAAATTAACCAATTTCTATCTGAGCACATGTGGTGGGAGGCACTTGAATCTAACTGCCATTCTTCTTGATATTGTAAATTACTAGAAACAGATAAAACTTGATCAGTCATACCTGAATTTGTTACAACCAAATTTTCTTCCTTCATAGAGTTTTCCTCAGATTCCTTTCTTTTCCAACAATCTTTCTTGAGATGTCCTGTTTTTCCATAGTACCAGCATTTTGCTTTACCCTTTCTATGTTTTGACTTAGATCGATAAAAACTTCTCTCATTCTTCTCTTTAGTTCAGCCTCTGACCAACATCGCCTCTAAAGTTGAGGTTTCTTGACTAGATTTTCTCCTCATCTCCTCAGCCAACAAAGCTCCCACAACAAAGTCATGAACTAAAACATCTATTGAGCTAAAACTAATAGAGGTGACTAGATTATCCCAAGACTTAGGCAACGAACACAATAGTGTAATAACCTTATCTTCATCTTCGAATTTAATTTCCATACTATTCAATTGAACTATAAGGGTATTGAAGGTATTTAAATAGTCAGCAACTTTTGTACCTTTCTACATCTGCAAACTATACAACTGTCTCTTCAAGTAGATTCTACTCATCAAGGACTTCGTCATATATAGACTTTCCAACTTGATCCATAAGCCTCATGTTGTATCCTCTCCTACGATATAAAATAGAACCTCATCTGCTAGACATAAACAAATGGTACTCAGATCTTTTGCATCCAGATCTTCCCATTCCCATTCCGTCATAGCTGTTGGTTTCTTTGACTTGCCTGCCAATGTTTTTTGCAACCCTTGTTGCACCAGTAAATCCTGCATCTTGAGATTTCAAAGCTCAAAGTTTCTTTTACCGCTGAACTTTTCAACTTGAAACTTAAAACCTTGCATCTTAGCCATTAGCACAAAAAATCTCCCAATACCCACTGCTTAAAAAAATCTTTTAAATATAAAAGAGTAATAAATAAGGTTAAATAATAACCCAAAAAATTTAAAAATAATACAAAAAATTATATTTCATAAAACCTTTTATATCCACTTTAATTTACACAACATCCACTTGAGATTCACCTCACATAAAAAGTATTCTTTTAAAATACTATATTTTATCCTCCCTTTCCACTTTCATAAAAAAAACAAAAAAACCATACCTTAAATTTTTCTTCTTGAAAAATCATATGAATGTTTAAAAAAAGAGATCGACACTCCTTCATAATGGGTGGGGGAGCGCTACTTTGAATATCAATGCTCCCTTGGGGTTCATGAGGAGCGCTAGTGCCCCTTGAGATGGAGAGCGTTGATGCTCTGTGGTGTATGATATGGTGCGTACGATACATGAAATTTTAATTTCATAAGTGTGAGTGTGTCGGCGCGTCTTTAATATTGTCTAGGGAGCGTCGATGATTTCTTACTCAATTTTTATCTACGACACCTTCTCAATTCACCTTCTTGCACTACGGATCTCACCTCATGGATCTCCAACGCAATAACTTTGATACCACTTGTTAGAATTGTCAATGCGGAAAACACAATTCACATATGATAATTAACAATCACACACAGATTATAAACACAGGGATTTCACGTGGTTCACCCAAACGTTGGGCTACGTCCACCAGGCATAGGCATCGACTGTCTTATTATTGAGATCATGGAGATTACAATAGACTTGCAAGTTCTCACTCTGTCTCTCTCTTTTTTCCTTTACTGACTTACATGTATTTATATACATTTACAAAAACATGTTTATTAAATGCAATCCCTATCCATATTCTAACTTGATCTATTTGGTTGTAACCAATACAAAATAATAGATTCCAAATCCATTATTAAAGGAATTTGTTGTCACCAAATCTATTATATACACTGATAAAATTTGAATTTGTCAATTCGCTGCATTATATTATACTTCTGTTTAACCTAGCGGATCCTTAAATTCTCTAGCTCCTTGTCACGGATATTAAAAGTGGAACGCCACAAAAAGGCGTCCAAGCAACGCCAGTAAGTAGAAAGGTGACAAAGGTAAAACATGAAATCGGTGAAGGTGAAATGTCAAAGGTAGAATGTGAAATCTGTAAAGGTGAAATGTCAAAGGTAAATGTGGAATCCAGCATTAACTAAACCCTTAAATTAAATTGTTGCACTCCACTTCTCTCCATATCACTTTGTTTCAATACTTTAATCTTTGCTAATTAGCTAAACATGGTAGGCAGATGTGGTAATCAGATACTCAGCACATTAATTTTTAAATATGAGTAGGTAAATATACAAAAATATGAGTAGGTAAATATACAAAAATAAACATATAAATGGATTTTTTTTATAATAATAATAATTAGAAGTTAATAATTGAAATCATATGTATTAATTTGTTGTAATCACTAATAATATTTAATCATATTTCTAAAAAACATATTAAAAACTAATAATCTATTAAATGTGTAAAAGAAGGTTCGGATATGAATAAATGCTATAAATAAATGGATGTTGTTATTAGTCCCTGCCAAGGCCAGGGACTAATATCGATGAGTTCATCATTGACTGGCTATTAGTTTAGGGTTGAATTTAGATTTTTGTTTTATATCAAATGTGTAACATAAGAAATCAAAATATGTATTTTTTATAATAATAAAAAAAAATATTTTTCTAACATTTGATTGGTTAATATCTTTCAAGTGTTATTACAGGCTTCACGTCATTCAATGTATTGACAATTAATAGATTTGACAATGTGGTCAACCAATTGTACTGGGAAGGGCAGCCGACTACTACTTTTATTTACTTTTCTATGACCGGACATACGCTTTGGTCTCGATTCTTCTCGTGTTGCAGAGAGAGTCTTGATTGAAGTTAAAACTATGGAATACCCCTTCTTTGGCAGGTCATGGGATCGATTCCCGCAGAGAAGATCGTATCACAATATCTACAGTTCTCACCCCTACGTTGCAGCCACCGTGACCCCGACAAAACCCGAGTATGAATATTGCGGGGCACCCAAGACGATCACAGTTCCAGTCCACGGTCCTACTAATAATCCCCTGCAAAATTTGAGTTCGGTGATCAAGGGGAACATCCCTTTGAAGCCTGATTCTAACCCTGATTCAGAGGCTCCCAAATCATCATCAGTGGTTAAGAAGGTCGTCTCTCCTCGAATGGACGAAACTTATGCGGCCACCAAAATGCAGTCGGCTTTCCGAGGGTTTTCTTCTCGGAAGGGTTCGTCGTTGAAGAATTTGAGGGTTATACGCGATGTCAAGGTAGAGGCCGAAGATATTCGGCGGCGTCTTCTTGATCGTCAAGTTGTGGAGTCGATTCTTCAGCATGAGAAGGAGCGCTTGAAGATCACCGAGGGGATAATGTCTCTACTGCTTAAACTTGATGCAATTCAGGTGTGTATCTTGATGCCCTGTGTTGCCTCGAAACCCTGCTTGAATTTTGTCTTGAAACCTTAGTTGAACTTTGGCTCAAAACCTTGCTTGAATTTCGTGTGGTTCAAAATCTGGTATGAGTTCTTAGTTTGTTCAAAACCTGGTTTATATTTTGGCTTCAATCCCTGTGTGAATTCAGTCTCGAAACGCTCTTTGGTTTTTTGGCCTGGCCCAAAATGCTATTTGAATTTTGGTCTGGCTCAAAGCGGTATTTGAAATTTTCCCTTAAAACACTTTCTGAATTTTGGCTTGGATCAAATCCCTTTCTGAATTTCGATTTTGCTCAAAACCTGTTTGAATTTCTGTGTGGCTGCAAGCTCTATTTGAATTTTGGCAGAAAACCCTCTTCCATTTCTGGATGAAAGCTTTATTTGAGTTTTTATGCATTTCTCCATCTATTTACAACTTTTTATTTCTATCTTTGTTTTTTGCTAACTTTATTTTATGCTAGGAATTGAGCAGGGCCAGCAGGTCTTAACATCTTGTTCACATCTTCAATGTTTTACACTGTGAAAGAAATTTTCATATAATATATATGTATTTTGATTTGCAGGGAGTGAATTCATTCGTGAGGGAGTCAAGAAAGGCTGTGATTCGTGAGCTTCTTAATCTGCAAGAAATGGTAGATGCCATAATGGCTGGCAAAATGATAGAAGGGACCGTTTCAAAGGGTGCATAAGCTGCAGAGGATGGTAATTGTGGTGATGAAATGACTGCCTCTGTAGAAGAAAATGGAGAAGCTCTGTGCTCGGACAGGGGTCCGAACAAAGAAGAAATCAGAGATGAAGAGTTACGGGAGAGGAGTCCCAATGAAGAAGAAATCAGAGGTGAAGTGGTGGCGGATGTGGTGAAGCTAGCCTCTGCGAATGATTCAAAGGTGCAAGAAGAGGTATCTGTGCTCTCTGATA
>JZKD02S1612047.1:78902-89570 GCA_000966675.3 Picea glauca
TTTCCACTAGGTGGTAATGGTCGAATAGCTGAGTAAATTTTTAAATAAATATTTATGAGGTTTTGTTTGAGTGAATATGAATACTTGAAATACCATTGTTTTGTTCAACTTCTTCTATGAAAAGATTGGTTTTTAATTTTAAGTTAACCTAAATAATTTAGCATTTATTATTATGAGGTTAATGATTTGGTTGATTTTATTTTTTATTTTTTATTCAATCTTAATTGAATTATAAGTAACATATAATTATTTTAATTTTGTAGTGGATAGTGCAGATTTATTAAAAATTAGGGTTTACCGCTTCTTTAATATCTATATGTTATTTTATTCATTAATTCTTTATCACATCACATATTCTCCTTAAATTTAGAAGTGGAAATATTTTTAATATTATAGATATTTTTCATGATGGCTTCTTCTTGTATTCCTCAATGATTTAGCCAAGATTTGGCATCTTTATGTCATCCCCACTTGAGTCGTTGGTGGTTTTGGCTAGAGTTTGAAGCAATTTTGGGGAGCCTCTTGTCATCCATGTTGTTTATCTTGTTCTTGTAAGTTAGATATCTAGTCATAGAAATGATTCCTTCTATGAGGAGATAAGGTAGGGTCTATTGCCCTTAATTTTGAGATTACAAGCTATAAAATTATTTTGGATATGTTCTATCTTTTTCAAAAATTCTCTAGATATATGCAACTCCAAACTTCATATCCATATATTAATATTAATTAAATTAATTATATTAATTATTTTCAATCCTTCTAACATTACATCACAAAGAGGTTCACAATATTTGAAAAACTTCATTTACCATTATTATTTTATCTTTAAAATTTTATTATATATATTAATATTAATCAAATTAATTATCTTAATTATTTTTCAATCCTTCAAACATTACATCACAAAAATTATACAAGTGAGAAAAGGGGTCAAAATCTTTGAAAATGTTCCCCATCTCAGATATGGAGCATCTACATATAATGGATAAAGAGAAAATGAATGTAAGACTGCTTCACAATATGTGTATATCAATTTATGGCAATGGCACATCAACAAAGTGGGATAAATGAAAAAACCCAAAAACAAGACAAGAATGATTCCATGAGGCACAGGCTACGGTTTGTAGGGTTTCAAGCAAGATTTTGGCAGGTGTATATGCAGGGTTTGGCGTACGCTAAAAAATCTATGCCGGTGGGTAGCATGGATAGCAATGGCAACAATCCATGAGCCTTATGTTTTTGATGGTGGGATGGAGTTGGTGAGGGAGAAATATTTTAAAGAGGTGGTGAAAGGGGTATCCAAACAAACCCCAATGACCCAAGAAATGTGGGGTAGGTAAGGACTAACAGGGACACGATAGTGATGACAACCAAGAGGCAAAAAATTGGTGCTATGGCCATAGACTAAAAAATGGATTCTTGGAAAATTCGAACAAGAACCCGAGATAGGATGTTACCTCCCTCAAATAGGGACTATATAGAATACATGAAAGATCATGCAGTGATCGGAAAGTTTATGGGCATATGGCCCTCGAGAAAAGCATTGATGGGATGGGTGAGCACTTGATGGAAGGTGAAAGGAGAGATGGATCTAAAGCTTCGTTCGAAAGGCCTTTTCACATTCATATTCTCATCCACAAAGGATAGAGAAAGGATCTTCGAAGAGGAGCCATATTTTTTCAAATCAGTTAGCCTTCACCTCCACTACTGGTCAAAGAGATTTTCACTGGAAAAGGAAGAATTTACAAAAAATCTAGTGTGGATTTAGTTGCATTCTCTACCTCGGGAGTTCTAGGACAAATAAATACTGGAGGGGTTAGGGAATACTTTAGGTTCTTTTATAAATATTTCAAAGGTAACCAAAGTGGGCGAGTACACTTCTTATGCAAATATTGTTGTGGACATGAATGTGGTAGGGGAACTTCCAGATGCAATAACCATATCTTTTCAAGATAATGAGTGGGTAAAAATGTTGGATGACAAACATATTCCATTCAGATGCAAGAAGTTCCATGAACATGGCCACTTGTTTAGAGAATGCTCTCTAAATACCGATAATGTGACAAACAGAGCTAAGGATCAACAAGATGATGAGGAGTTCACGAAGGTACCAAGTAAAAGGTGGATAGGTTGAAGATCAAATTTGAATATGCATGTAGGGGAAAAACACTTCAAATAGCTTCTAGGCACTAACAGAGGAAGCACGAGAACATTCAAAGAAGGAAGGGAAGCCAAGGGAACAAAAAGTAGAGACTCCTTAAATACAGATGGAATTAGATAGCTAAAAGTGAAGAAAGAAAGATCCTGACCAAGATAACATACAAGTGGAGGGGGTGGATATGGATATGCAAGAGATCAATGGCACAAATGACTCATAGGAGGATTCATAAGGGGAGATTTTAACTCAAGACATGGGATAATATGATCAGGATATGGACATGAAGGCATTGATTGCAACACATGGATAACATAAAATAAATAACATGCTTGAAGGCCAACTTCACAACTCTAAAGAGACTTGGTCAAAGGAAAACGTAAGGTGGGCTATCAGGAACATAATGTGACATCCTTAGGGGGCCTAGGGATTATAACCAATTCTCTCAAACCTTATAAGAGATATATAGGGGAGGAAAATAAACACAGACGAAAGTATTACAAGAAAAAATTAGAAGAGACGTGGGCCTTGTTGGTGGACTCGGGCTAGTCAGCAGGTATCCAAGAAAAGTACTTTCATCTCCAACCCAAATTTTGATATGAATATCATCTCATGGAATGTACGAGGTTTAAATTCCCTCTTCAAACAAAAGATTCTATGGAATATAATGTATCAAGAGAAACCCAGTATTTTGATGCTACATGAAACAAAGTGTGATAAAGACACATTTTCCCGAATATCTTGAAAGATTTGGTGTATATGTGAGGTACCGATACTAGAGGTAGACAAAGCCTTCAATGGAATTTCCATCCTTTGGTAATCTATGACTCATATACATTCCATCTAGTAGTGACATGTATACATGGAATAATAGGATAGGAGGAAAACACCAGATCATTTCCCATATTGATAGGTTCCTAATCTCATAATCAATGTTCTATGCCTAGCAAGTGATATAGATTGACATACTTCCATACAATGGATTTACCATTGGCCTATTTTTATCTTATGCCAAAGGAAAGTTAAAGCCTAGACCTAAGCCATTTAGATTCAAGAAATTTTGGATGGAGAATCCCCAATTTTTGGCAAACATAACAACCTGGTAGAGGGAAATATCAGACTTATTTGGGACAAAGATGTATCAAGTTCAACAAAGGTGGAAGAATATTAAAATTCAGATTAGGAAATGGAACAAGGAATTTTTTAGGAATACTTTAGTAGAGAAGTAGTGCTTGGAGCTAGAGATTTAAGAGATCTAAAAAAAGAAAATGCATCTTGAAGGACGATTGAAGGAGACATGAAAATAAGAGAGGCAACTAAAGATGGAAATTGATAAAAGGGATAAACAGGAAGAAATTTTATGGAGGCAGAAGTTGAGGATTCAATGGATTTGGGAAGGGGACCAGAACAAAAAATATTTCCATAGCTTGCTCCTATAGAGAAGAAGAACAAATAGAATCACCTTGTTGAAATCATCCATAGGGGATAATTTGGAGAAATATGAAGACATCAAGAATGAATTGGTTTTGCATTTTATACATCTTATCCAAGAACAAGAGGTGGATAGGAAGGAATAAATCTAAGCAATCACTAGTACCATCCCTAGACTGGTTACTTCTTATCAAAATTAGAGCCTCATGCATCCTATAACTTTAGAAGAAGTAGAACAAATAGTGAACAAGTTGGCCTTCGATAAATATCCATGCCCAAATGGATTTACGATTGACCTTTTTTAGGTGTGTTGGCCAATCTTAGGAAAATATATTTGGGAAGTAGTTGAAGAATCATGAACGTCCAGTGCCATTCTCCAGGGATTCAACACAACTTTCATAACGTTGATACCCAAGGAATAGGAGGCGAACATCCGAGATAAGTTCAGACCCATTTCATTTTGTAATTCCATTTATAAAATGATTACTAAAGTAATAAAAAATAGATTGAAGTGCCTTATGAATAAACTCATATCCCCAAAACAAGGGGGATTTTTCAAAGGTAGACAGATACAAGATGGGATTATTTTGTCCCATGAGACAATAAATTCACTGAGAATGAGTAAAAAAATTGGAATGTTAATTAAATTAGATATTTCCAATGCCAATGATCACATGAATTGGACCTTTCTTCATCGGATGCTAGAAACCTATGGGTTTTGTAATGAATGGATCCTCTAGATAAGGGATGTGGTGTCCAAGGTATTCTTCTCAATTCTCATCCATGGCTACCCGTCCATGACCTTCAACCCATCCTAAGGAATCCATCAAGGGGACCCTCTTTGTCCGATGATTTTATATCCTTATGGCCAAAGGGTTGGGGAGGTTGATCAAGTCGGCCTGTGCTAATGAGTCTCTTAAAGGAATTTCCCTTCACCTACAAGTTGATCCTTTGTCACATCTACAATTTGTGGATGATACGCTTTTAATGAGGAAACTTCCGATAAGAGAATATTTAGCTTTTAAACAAGCTTTAGACTTATTCATGACCACTTCAGGAGCACTAATTGATTAGTCCAAATCCGAAATTTTATTTTTCAATACCCCCTTGTCAATCCAATGAAATATCTCCATATCGATGGGATTCCAAAGGGATGCCTTACATTCAAAATATTTGGATGTGCCTCTAATGGAGAAAGTTTTTTGGAATGCCTCCCAAGAGGAGCTCTTAGTGAAAATGGAAGCTAAGATAACAAACTGGATTCACCATTTCCTCACTCTCCTATGGAGGATTTTATTGATAAAATATGTGTTGTTATTTATGCCTTTGTATCTGTTTTCAGCTCTAGCATCTTTAGTCACCATCATAAAAAATATTCAAAATCTGCATAGATCCTTTTTATGGAAGGGGCCACCAAGGAAAAAAATGGGCATTAGTGGCTTGGGATAAGGCGTGCAACCCAAAGGATTTCGGTGGCCTTGGGATCAGGGTCCACAGATCCCATCCTCATGGGACACTCTTTGGCAACAAATATCTCATGGAGGTGGCTCAAGGGATCGACAAACTTATGGTCTCTAATTTGGAAAAAAATATGCATCTGGCATTCCTCGGGATGAGTTGATAAGAATGGAGGGGGATCTCCCTGGATCATTTATCTAGAATAATTCCTGGAACAATAGAGGGGTAGTGCAATAACACTCCTTCTAGGAAATTCAATATGGGAAGTCTTCTCTGTTTTGGGATGATGCATGGGAACAAGAACTAATTATGGGGGAAGAACAAAAATTTCTTCAGGTGAGAAACACATTCTGTGGGTTCTTTTCTCGAATATATGGAAAGAGAGAAACAAAAGTCTCTTTAAACAAAAACAACAACAAACAACATATCAACTATGGAAGTTAAATTAGGCAAATGTTTGGGAATCAATAACATCTACTAGTTAGGCATGGGAGGACTTAGTACACTCTCACCACGGGGCCTTCACCTTGTTGACCAATATCTTATCATGTTCATTCATAAAGGGGGTTTTTCAAATTATGAAAAATAAAGTCAACATATTGTAGGTATTGGGGGGGATGTAGGGTAGAGGGGATTTATAGGTATTGGAACTGATAAAAATGGATATCTAGTAAAAATTACATATATCTAGTAAAAATGGAGAGTTTTTTTATTGGAAAGATGTATTGGGAGGGGGGTTTGACAAAAGGATTTTGGGAGCTATTTATCATGTTTAGTACAATTAGGGATATTATATAATACCCCATGAATGCATGCGCTATGTCACAAGTTCTTGGGTGAAAGCCCCATGTCTCTGACATAGAGCCCACCTAATAATTTTCAAAAATAGGCAATTAGACCAATGTCAGTGCGAATTTCCTCCCAAAAATAAACCTCACCAATAGTGGCAGGGGGAGTCTTTTGTAACTCCGCCAGAGAAATTAAATAAATATATACAATAAATATATGACATAATTCTAATAATGGAGCCAAACTATTAGGGCTAATAATAGGGTTGATAATATCACATGATCAAAGATACAATGTGCTAGTGGTGGAGGGTGATTCCCAATTACTCATTTCATCTCTAAAAATAATTGTGAATGGGATCAACCCTGAAAAAATCACCATGAATGGGAGATTATCCTGCAACCTTTCCTAGGTTGCATAATTGATCAAGGAAATCTCAGTGGTTATACCATCACATGTAAGAAGAAAGTCCAATGCACTTGCTTATTGTTTGGTGAAAGTAGGGGTGGCTCTAACCAATACATATGAAGTATGGATATGATCCTTTCTTCCCTTAGAAAGGCATGTGAATTCCTAAATGAATTGGAAAAACATCACCTGGATAGGGTGATGACGAGTGGTGTAGCGGATGCACATGCATCACGCATGGACACCAATTCGACATCAAGTAATGGTTCGACATGCTATGATAATGGGAGGTCTTGTCAAGAGGGAGCAAAGGATGAAAGACCATGGGAAACAGGGTATGTCACCCCTTGTCCATTTGAGATTTCATGGCATATTCAAATCAAGAGTGAGCGAGGTACAAGGAAGTGATGAAGTGTTTAATGTGGGGTGTCTCTGTAATCATGGAGGAATGTATAGTGATGGAGGCACAATATTATTCGTAGGTAAGGCTGCAACTAGACGTTATGGAAATGATGTGCACCGTGGACTTATTTTTGGACAAGGAGGGTGGTGTTGTTATGGTTATCTTGACTTGGTAATGGGAGAGGAAATGGCGTAGCTTTGGTGATGGCCCTTTCTTTTTAGGGGGGATCTTGCATTTTTAGGTTAAGGTAGAGTTCCTCTGGAAAGAGGATGGTTGATATGGAAATATTTGTCCCTTGAGGGCGGCTTGAACGGTTAAAATTATATGTGGCTCCAGGTATTTATTGATATTGAACGAGTGCACCAGTAAGAGTCGAGAGTGGCTTCCTCTTTGTTATTTTAGCTTACCTTACATTACTGAAGGAGGCAGAGGAGTTTATTCTTGTCTAAAGTGTGGTCCTCAATTTTCTCATCTATGTTTGTGTTGGGCTTCTAGGATGGCAAGAGGAGTAGGTAAAGGGGGAAGTTGGGGGGGCTAGAAATGCATCCTCTTCACTGGCTCGGGAAATGGTGATAAGGGAAGAATTTGAAGAGAAACGAGATGAGGCACGATACAAAGAAAGAAAAATGTCCTGTCAAAGTTAAGGAGGATGTGGAGGTTGCACTCATAATGAAGCAGGGATGCTAAATTCTTGAGGAGGTAAGAGAATGGGTGGAGGACTCGATCTATTCCTGGACTCAAGATACAAAATATTTCTGGACTATTGAGATTTACTGGTTGGTCAAGACACTGGTGGTCCAAGAGCTGGAGAAGGCTAAGGAAAACCAATGCAAAATTCTTCACACCCTCATAATTTTCGAATATAAATATGAAGTGGTTTTCAACACAGTATTTGGGGTTAAGATTATTGTCTCTTAGGAAGAAGGTGAAGAGGGAAAATGAAAGCAAGGGGGAAGATCTTGTTGGAAACATGCCAACGGATTTTCCCATGTGGTCACATGCAGATGCAGATGCACATGCAGATGCACGTACGCATGCACATGCGTGTACATGCAATCTACTTATGAATTGTTTGTGTAACTATGTTATCTATTCATGATCAGTCTGTGTAACTGAGTGATAGATGTTATATATATGAGCATACCCATAGAGGTAGAGGACAATGCAATGTGAATGCGAGTACATTGTGTGAGGAGAGGATGGTTGTATGCCTCGGTTGGCTATTGTAATTCTCCCTTAAATAGAAGAAGACCAATAATCATTGCCTGTGTGTTTTTCCTGATTTGGGTTTCCTCATAAATCACTGTGTCAAGTGTGTTTGTTGTTCTTGGTTTCATGTTTGTTTAATGTTTCTTAGTTTATGCTCTGGTTTTGTGCTCTGTTTTTCTTCCGCTGCCCAACAAGTGGTATCAGAGCTTAGGCGAATTGAGTAGGTGTCGCAGGTGAGCCAAGGAGAATTACATGAAGGTATCCGGAGAGCGAAAGAGACATGATTGAGTGTCTCAATTCATCGACGCTCCCTAGACAATGTTAGAGGCGTGTCGACGCTCTCACACTTAAGAAATACCAATTTTCAAGAAATCAACGCACAGGGTCTCTGCACCATAGAGCGTCAACACATCGATGCTCCCCCATCCACACTCAAGGAGTGTTGATAGTTCAAACTAGCACTCTCCTGTCCATATTAAAGGAGCATCAATCTTGAAGAAAATTATTTTGCATGGTATTCGAATGGTTGAAGAAAAATTCATTGGTGTAAAATGTAAGGTGCATCGACTTTAGTATATAAAAGTTGGAGGATTGATTTTGTCTTATTCATATGACATGTAACATGGTCGTGAGGTGGAGGATATATTCAAACCATTCTTAAAGGAGTGAGTGGATATTTAAAAGGTGGATGCTCGAACCATTCTTAAAGGAGTGAGTGGGTATTTAAAAGGGGGATGCCATATACAATTTTTTATGGGGAAGATATGAATATTATGTTGTTTAAGAGATGAACTTTTGTGGTTTTGGGTAAAAGGTTTTATTAAGTATAAAATATTTTTTAAAACCTTTTAACCATTAGTTTTAAGTTTAAGCTTGAGGTATAAGGTTATTTTTCCATATAAAAAGCTCAGTTTTATAAGCAGTGGTTTTGGAGTTTTTCTTTTGCTAATGGCGAGAGTGGAGAGTTTCAAGTTTGAGGTGGAGAAATTCAGAGGTAAGAATATCTTTGCACTGTGGAAACTCAAGATGCAGGATCTTATTGTGCAACAAGGATTGCAAAAGGCGTTTGCTGGAAAGACAAAGAAACCGACAAGCATGACATATGAGGACTGGGAGGATCTAGATGCAAGATCCCTCAGTGCTATTAGTTTGTGCCTGGTAGATGAGGTATTGTTTAACATCGCTAAAGAGGAGACAACAACATGTTTATGGACCAAACTGGAGAGTCTGTATATGACAAATAATTTTTCAAAAAAAATCTTCCTGAAGAGGTCGTTGTATAGCTTGCGGATGAAAGAAGGTACAAAAATTGTTGATCCCTTGAATGTTTTCGATACTCTTATTTGTCAATTAACTTCTATGGAAGTAAAGTTTAAAGATGAGGACAAGACGGTTACCCTACTGTTTTCGTTTCATGAGTCTTGGGATTATCTAGTCACAACTATGTGGTTTAGCACAACATATACCATTGATTATGACATTGTTGTGGGGGCTTTATTGTCTGAGGATATGAGGAGAAGATCCAGTAAAAAAACCTCAACAATAGAAGAAATGGTGGTCAAAGGTCGATCTTTAGAATGAGGGCAAGATCAGAAAGGTACAACCATGTCTAAGTCAAAAGACAGTAAGGGTAAGGCAAAATGTTGGTTTTGTGGAAAATCTGGGCATCTCAAGAAGGATTATTGGAAAAGACAACAAGCATCCAAAGAGGACTCCACAATAGAAGCAAATTCAAATATAGGTATGGTTGAGGAAGTTTTGTCTGTCTGTTGTGTCTCTCCATTTGTTTGTGTTTGCATAGAAAGTGTAGGGCGGTGATGGTTGAGTCACCGTGAAATAATTAAAATAAAATAAAATTGTATTTACTTTGGAGTTGTAGAAATTATTGATTGCATGTAAATGGGCACATGTTTGTAAGACCTAGATAGGCATGCGTACCCCTGGTTTATCAGGTCACATATGAAAAGTCTAGATGTAGATTTAGGTAGATTGAATATGTGGGGGGCACATGTATGTTAAATCTGTTTCTTAGGTCAAAGCAAGTGGTTTTTCGGGTCCATGTGTTTTGGGTATCCCATGGTATTGTGTCCATGGATTGCATGTAATGAAGACTATAAAATTTTTGGTGAACTCCATTGTAAATGGGCCTGGAGGTAAGCGGTGAAGGCTTACCTGGCCGGTTTGGTCGGATTTGGTCAAAGTTGTTTGAATGCAAAGTTTGAGGTGGAGCAGTGTTTGATGCATCTCCTTTTATAAGGAGATGTATATGGAACAACCAGAACTGTTAGTTCAAAATCGCAACAAGAGATTTGTTTGCAAACTCGAAAATCATTGTATGGCCTGAAGCATGCTAGGCAAATGGTACAAGATGTTGTTGGGTATGTGTTATATTCTTTGCACGAGTAGTAGTGTCTGAGCATCTGCGTCGGGCGCGCAGGAGAGTTAGAGGGGGGGTACAGGGGGGCGGAGCCCCCCGCGTGGGGGTTCGGGGGCTGTGCCCCCGAATTTATTTTTTTCGCACCGGGCAACATATTTCCGGGACCACATGATATTTAGGTGGTTTTTCGGCACATGGTTTTTTGCCGATGGTTTTCTATTTCCGGTTAATGAATTAGGGTTTTGGACTAATCCAATTCATTGGGTTAGGGTTTTGGATGTCGATGGCTCCTATATGTATATTGTATTGTAAACAATGTATGGATATAATATATGCTGGTTTTCCCGGTTTGGGTTTCCAGGGGAAAAATCTCTGTGTAATGTTTGCATTTGCCATTGTATCTTTTCTATTCTTTTCTGAATATCTGTTTACAGTAGA
>JZKD02S1612047.1:104631-120431 GCA_000966675.3 Picea glauca
AACTCCATGTTGATCATGGAAGGAACTACACATCTCCTCATACTCAACCCACCATTCAAAAGTTTTAACCAAAATCCATCTTAACTCTAGATCTATCATGCACCTAGAGGCATCAAGTTTTCCGACATGCAATTTTTTTTAGAGTACAAAACTTGAAGAAATGTTTGCATATCGAATGATTTGATGTCTCTAGACGCATGCTAGATGCAGATTTAAGATGGATCTACACACCATTTTGTACACCATTGGAACTATGAATGGGGTATGTCATGCAAATTTTAGAAGTGAAAATAGATCTCAAAAAATCCCCTTTAGAAACGAAAAACGAAAAATGAAAATTTCAAATCTTGTAAGTTTCAAGCACTCCCTCTTATTTTCGTTCCTACAATTCTTGAAAAACCTAGCCAGGGGAAATTAAAAATGTTAGATATCTCAACCTGAGTGAAAAATGATGACATTTGTCTAACAATAAAATATTGAAGATTGAGACGAAAGTGAAATGAGCTTCCTTTGAATGACAATGTGGTGAAATAAAATTCTGGTGAAATAAAATTCTACATGAGGTGAAGTAAATTTTCACCATGAAGATTGATGTTGTCGATCACCACTTTCCACCAAACCATGATCTAAGGTATACATAACTCGTCCATCCTCTACCATCTACATTAATTGCAAAGACTCCTCACCTCCTACAATAATCTTCCACAAGGATAATATATTATTGTAGGAGGTGAGGAGTCTTTGCAATTAATGTAGATGGTAGAGGATGGACGAGTTTTCATTGGCATAGTGATTAGAATATGTTTTCCCCTTTGTTTCCATTTGGAGTGAACAAGTGGAAATGTGACACACTCAACCTTGCAATGGAATGGATGGAAAAAGTGTTTTGAACATCAATTGAAAGAAAATAATATGATTCAAGTTCAATGTGCCATTGGTACTAGTGAGGATATTCTTAGGCTTTTTGAGAAAGGGAAGAGGAGTCTCGGGTCTTCTTAACACTCTTATAAGTGGAACAAGTAAAGATGGTTTTAAATATCATGTCTATCTAGTTTTTAGTGAAATCTCATAGTAATACATAATCTTATTCTTACATTCATGGCATCTCCTCGACCTAGCGACATAAACACTTCAATGAACTCTACATCCTCTAACATACGTGGGACTTTAATAGATTCTAACATACTTGGTACTTTAATAGATTTTGCTATTGCCCAACCTATGCATGTTGTTGGAGCCACACCTAACCATTTAGTCATATCTATTATCATCATAGTTATGAAACATGAAAACAAAGTGTTATACATGGCCCTATATGTTATCATTTTATATTTTTATTATAAACTAGGGCGCTTTTCAACATAATGTTACATTATATTTTGTATGGAATACTAACAAAGGTGATTTTCAACTTAACGTAATAATTATATTTTGTATGGAATTTTTTAAGTTTAAAATTTAAATATAAGATTTCGATAGCATTTTCAATTGAAAAACGCTAACTACTGCTATCATGATTTAAAAAATAAATAAAAAACAAACTTTTATTTTAGCATAATAGTAATCTTTGAATACAAAGATCATACCTTTTTGTATGGAATTTTTTTTTATAAAATTTAAATATAAGATTTTGAGCATTTTCAATTGAAAAACCATAACTAATGTTATCGTGATTAAAAAAATTAAAGAACATACATTTATTTTAGCATAATGATAATCTTTGAATACAAAGAGCATACCTTTTTTTTAACCTTTGGATATAGAGGTGGTGCAATTTTTTTTAACATGAATATCTCGGAGGCATAAAATTCCAAAATGTACGCTTCAATATTCAACAATTTTATAGATCCCTTGAGGATCAAAGGTTAAGTTACCTTTATGTTAATTAATTTAGAGATGCTATTTAATTACGTCGACTAGGTTTTTATTTCTAGAAAATCATATTACATGTAGAAAATCATATCACATGCAGTATCGTCAACTAACTTGTTTGAAAGATAATTTTTTTGGGTTGACATTCCTTGTCCTAAAAGGATTAATTGGGTGGGAATTGGATTAAAAAACCTGCAACTATGCAACAATAACAGACTCAAAAAAACACGGTCCTAGAGGGCCCTACACTCTGAGGCTATCATTTCCTACTCCACTAAAGCTGCAACTACCACCACGAGAGGATAGTGGAGCTTTCTCCCCCCTCAAGTTTAGCGGAGGCTCTAACACTCCAGCCATTTTAGTGCGACCCTCTCCCACAAACATCCTTGCTATGACTTAACCTCGTATTTCTACACCATTGCTCCAATGACATTCCTGGGCAGGCTGCACTGTCCTATCACATCGACATTTATTCCAACTTACTGTCTTACTCTAGAATACTCTCGAGTGGGCTTTAGGTGGCATCTCCTCACATCTCCATGAGACATGCACTGATGGAGGCTGAAGCCAGCGCACTCATGGGTGTTGCTGATGAGGCCCTCTAGAACAGTCTGGGTTTCTTCACCTCAACGGACAAGCTCATCAAATGCACAAAACTTAACTCACCGCTACTTGGGGCACCGCGACTTCCTACCATCTCCATTTCATCCACCATCCCTGCTACTTCTTTGGTTACTACCACGGACCTTGTTCTTACCTCTGCTAAACTTTTGACTAGCCAAAGGAACCTTTCCACACTCCACCCTCCACCCCTCTCTACTGAGGAACTGTCTTGTTTCCCCACCACTTAGAACCTTTCACAGAAACCTTCGACTACTTCTCCTAGGGTAAACTACTCTAAACCTCATCCTGGAGTTTTCACTGCAGACCCAACACACTCTTCGGTTCTGCGTGGGGAGACTACTACCTCGACGGCCCTGGGACTTGTAGGAATCTCTCGATTTAAACAATCGACAATAGCACGTACTACTGGGGGTAGGAAATCTCCCCTTAGACCGTGGTTCTCGAAGAAGACCAAAAAGAGAATGGTTCTTGGAGCAAATATCGGTTTGGAAGACTTGGTTTCTATGGCTCTTTGTACTCTCATGGGTAGGCTTTCCTATAGGCACCTCTGTAGAACTGAACTTGCAGAGTGGGTGCAGACATCCTGGCAACCATTGCTGGGATAGGCACCATATTTATCTTTCTTTGTGAGAGGATGGATCTGCTTCCAGTTCAAATCCCCTGAGGACTCTACTATTATCCTGGAGCGGCTCTAGATACTAGATGGTGATAGACTAATGTTGAAGAGGTGGTGTGTTAGTTTTGATCCTGCACAGGATTAATTTTGTATCCGCCATCTCATAGTTCTCCTACCTGGTCTGCCACTACACTTATGGAATGAGAAATCCCTTGAGGCCATCGGGAATACACTTGGATGGTTCATCAGCGTGGATTCAAAGTTTCTTGCTGGATTGGTCAAGAAAGTGGCGACGATTCTGGTGGAGATCAATATACATGAAGGTCTGTTAGAATCCATCAATATTGAATGGAGAGGTCACCTCACTCACCAAAAACTGGATTATCTTGGAATACCTTTCAGATGCACATTCTGCAGATAGACTGGACACTTAAGGAAATATTGTATTTGTTTTGCAGAGGAAGAACAGTCGGAGGACACCATGCTTGAACTCTCTACCAGATTGGACTCCCCGGGAAAGAACTCACAGGCCATCTTCTCATATTTTTTTGATATTGACGATCAAGTTGCCTTAGACTCCATTATTGTTAAGCTCAAAAACATATGTCCTTCACTTTTTTTCTCATTGACTTCCTGGGAAAAATAACATTTGGATTTCTCCACCATTCTGGCTTCGGGCACCCCGAAAAGACAATGGGGGGACACACCTTTGGCTTGGGATACTTCAGGTACACCACTCTCTTTTACTGATACCTACTCGCTTGGAGGGAAACAAGCCAACTTCTTTCCTGACTCTGTAATCCCCCAAGCTCTAGATTGTCACATGGTTGCTACCTCATGGGCGCCCCCCTCTGATATTGATTCCCCCACCTTACCCCTAGAGAACGAGAGCCTTGGAACCTTTTCCAATGAACAGGTGGAGGATTTTTTCATCTCGAGAATTATTGGATTTGATCCAGGGGACAGTACACTTGGTGCTATACTGGACACATTGATCTCGTCCTATAAAGAAGCATTGTCTCCCATTCCCCTTCCTACATTTCTGGGAAACTCTGTACTCTGACCACAGACTTCGGGTGCGACCTCGAGATGTTCTGAAAACTAGGGATTGGACTTGGGAAAATAATACAGTTGGTCAAGAGGGTTGGGCTACGAGCACTCACCGATCAAGACCAGAAGTGCCCATCGAAAGGAGGGTCCATCTGCTACCCTTTATGTCGATTATATTCCACCACACTCTGATATTGGGGTGCTTAGAGGCATGAAATCCCTTGCGAGAGCCAAGCCATGATCTTGGTCTCCCTCAATATCAGAGGGGTGGGGGGGACCCTGAAATCCGCCTCATTAGAAGAATCCTCACTAGTACTTCTCCAAGCATTATCTTCCTACAAACAACTTTGGTTGACGGTCAAAAAGTCAGAACATTTTTGAATAAGTTTTGCCCCAACTAGCATACCTGTATTGTAAGCTCACTTGGTACATCTAGGGGACTGGCTGTAACCTGGGATCCTACAAAGTTTGATTTAGCTCCTTATCTTTGTTGCGGTGGCATCCTTTTGATAGGTACTAGCCTGTGGTGCAACCAACATATCAACTTTCTCAATATATATGGTCCCTGCACTGATAGAAAATATTTTTGGACAAGTTGGTGACTCGGGGCCTGCTTGATCACACACATTTGATTATTGCATGGGACTTGAACCTAACTAGAAATGCGGGGGAAGTGGGGGGGGGGAGTGGGGGGGGATTCAACTACTCAAGAATCTCTGGCTGGTTACTTCAAAACTTGGTTTCAAGTACATGCTCTAGTAGACTTCCCTCTGGATGTATTAGTCCCTACTTGGCACAATGGTCGTGTGGGGTTAGAGTCTATTTCCAAGTGACTAGACTGGTTTCTTATCTATGAAAATATTGCTTCGTTCGAGGGAAGGATCCGATCCTGGGTGGATTATCCCTATCTATCAGACCAGGCTCCGA
The DNA here is from genome assembly GCA_000966675.3 of Picea glauca. NCBI lineage: Eukaryota > Viridiplantae > Streptophyta > Pinopsida > Pinales > Pinaceae > Picea > Picea glauca. Next base: position 109,721 of record JZKD02S1612047.1, read on the forward strand.
TTCTATTGCAATTTGACTCTCCACCTCTTTTGATGGCTTATGCTTTTAAATTGTATTCGAGATGGATTCTCGAGGAAGAATTCAATACTATTGTCAAGGAAGTTTGGAAAGAATCCATATTTTAGACCGAGCCCAGAATTCGACAACGATTTGTTTGGAAATTAAAATCTCTAAAAGTCTGCATCAAACATTGGGAAACTAGCCACATAAAACAAAAAGTCCTTAGGCTACAAGAATTGGAGATTGAGTTATAGGCTCTTCTGCAAGTAGACACACAGAAAGGGGGCTACAGTGGCAGGAATCGAAACTTGAAACTTCTATAATTTGAGAGGAACCAAATCCTTCTCGCAAAAGAAAAAATTTGGAGGAAACAAAGAAAAGCTAACTGGATAAAGTGTGGCGATCTTAACACAAAATTATTTCACCATTTCGCGAGCTCTTGCAAAAACAAAAAACACATTTGGGAGATAAAACATGAAGCATGCAATATCCACAACGGACAACAAGCCCTAAAGTCCGCAACTGCAAACTACTTCAAATCCTTTTATGAGGCGACGCCACATAATAATTTACATGATCCAGTCTCTGTTGCCAGACTCTTCCCTCAATCAGTCACAACAGATGATTCCAATCATTTGGATATCCCTTGCACGCTACATGAGGTTTTGGATGCTTTAAAATATTTTTCCAAGGATAAAATCCCAGGCCTCGACAACTGGACTGCAGAATTATATCTACATTTTTTTTATTTACTAGGGGCCAAACTCCTGGAGCTAGTGGAATACTCTAGACTTAGAGGAAAGGTGATTGGTGCATTGAATTCAAACTTCTTGACACTTATTCCTAAATAAAATAATCCTACCACATTTGGCGACTACAGACCGATAGCACTTTGCAATATGTGCTACAAATTAATCTCTAAAATCATTGCTAATAGGATAACACCTATTCTCTCAAGGAAACTGTCAGGTGAACAATTTAGGTTCTTAAAGGGTCGCCAGAATTTAGACGCCATTGGGACTGCCCAGAAGTGCTTGCACAGTATAAAAGAAAAAAATACAAAGACACTTATCCTAAAATTGGATCTTAAAAAAACATTTTATTGTATTGATTGGGACTTCCTTAGATTAATAGTGACACAATCAGGATTAAGTCAATCCTCAATTAAGTGGATCATGAGTTGCATGACAAGTGAAAATTTCGATGTACTGGTTAATGGCGAAACATCATCTTTCTTTCATAGTGGCAGAGGACTGAGGCAGGGCCGCCCTCTCTCACCACTATTTTTCATCCTGGTTATGGAAGGATTAAGTCTGCTACTCAAAAAAGGTCAAGAAGAAGGGAATATCATAGGGATTAAAGTGTCTAGGATCATCAAGATTTTACATCTCCTATTCGTCGATGATGTTCTTATCATGACCAATGACACTCTACAAAAATGGAGGGAAATAAAAGAAATATTGAAGACTTTTTGTAGTGCCATGTGTTTGTTGATTAATTGGACAAAGTAGAATTTCCACTATGCCAGTTTGCAAGATAAGTCTTTGGAATGAATGAAAGTCCTCTTTCCTTATAGATTTGTACACTTCTCTGAAGGTTTCAAGTACCTTTGATATTTTATTAAAGCTGACTGCTATAAGGCTGCATACTGTAACTGGCTTGTAGCAAAGGTGGAGAAAAAAATTGGACACTAGTGTAATAGATGGCTCTCCTTAGGAGGCCGGTTCACTCTTATCAAAGTTGTCTTAGAAGGACAACTGGTTTATTGGCTGGCCCTTGTAGCCATACCAACCACGGTTATAGACAATCTAAGGAAAATAAATTACAATTTTCTCTGGTTGGGTAGTATTGACTATTCTCGTCAACATCTCTGCAACTGGGAATCCTTGGCCAAACCAAAAAACAATGGTGGATGGGGGATCAAAAAAATCTTCCAATTTAACAAAGCACTGGCTTCCAACTCTCTTTGGCGCATGTTGACAAAAGTTGCCATATGACACTCTATTATTAAAGATAAATATCTGCCCCATGTTTCGGTGGCCACTTGGCTTATGACTGTGACAAACTCTATAAGAGAGGCCTCTCAGATCTGGATAAACTTGGTAAAGTTGGTAAATTGGATAACCCATTGGCTTTGTTGGAAGTCGAGCTCAGGTCACTCAATTATTCTTGGTAGGGATTGTTTTATAGGACTGGATAAGGCCTCCTACTTATCCACACTACTTATTACTCATCTAAATACAAAAAAAATCAGGTACCTCTTTCAAGCAAGAGGAAGCACCGGATTTGGGATCCTATCAGACAACTGGAAAACTAGTAACGAGCTTGATCTATCGGTTGAGCTCGTAGTGGAGTGGGATAATTACTGCATGGAACTTTCACGCTCAGAAATATAGCTACAAGATATTGATGATCAACTTATGTGGTAAGGGGGCGACAGATCGGGCCTCTTAACTATAAAAAATATCTACATAGCCATTACAAATTCACTCTAGAAAAATAATATTGGTGGATGGAGGAAACAATTATGGTCCTGGAAAATAGCACAAAAGATTAAGTTGTTCATCTGCTTAACTATAGAAAACAAAATACACACTTGGGATAATCTTCAAAGGAAAGGTTGGGTTGGACCCAACATATTTCAATTGTGCTACATTGATGAAGAGACAGTGATGCGTCTTTTTATTAAGTTCCCCTTCACTCACCAAGTATGGGACAAAATCACATTTGATCAAAATATAAACATTGTTTGGGAAGGGACTACAATAACTACTTGCTATGATTATTGGTCAATAAGGGAACACAAATTAAAAAATCCCCCTTCCCTGGTTTTCTAGTTTGTATGGTTGGAAAGGAACAAAAAATTCTTTGAAAATGGGACCCCATCCACAAGTACTGTTGCCTATAAAACACTTGGTATGCTCAAAAAATGGAAAGACATACACCCAAGTAAAGAGGTAAACTAGACAAAAAACATGACACTTATTACAGAGGGTACACCTACTGGGTGGTTTGATGGAGCAGCACAGTCCAATGGAACACAGAGTGGAGCAGGGGGCTTGATCAGAGTCTCGAAGAATTCACAATACAGATGGACCTTCAACTATGGCCCGGGTATCAACACTAGGGAAGAATTAGAGCACTTGGGCCACACTTCACCTGGCATCTAGATTAAACATCGAAGTCCTTCAAATTCTTGGGGATTCCAAAATTATTATAGAATGGTTGAACAACAAGGGTAAGATACAAGCCATCTCTCTTATGAAAAGAAGGATAGAATCAGATTACTACAATCCACTTTCAGGAAGCTCAGTTTGAATCATATTTATCGTGAGTACAACAAGGAAGCATATCACCTATCAAAGGACGCACTTCAGAAAACTGTTGGCATAATCACCTACAACCATTGGGTTGAAGGACATGAGGACCCTCCACACATACTAAATCTATACTAGGATTTGCAGCAACAACCCATTTGTGGACAATCCAACCTGAGAGAAGGATGATATCTTATGCTATTGAGTTTTGTTATAGTATATGTGACTGCTAGTACTATGGACTTTACTCTTTTTGCTACTTATGGTATATAACAGTGCCTATAACTTTAGTTATATCCTTGATCTTTCACCTTTTTGTTGGCTGAAATACCACTGTAGGCAAAAGATATATTTGACAGTGGATAATTTTTTGGGAATGTAAATCTTGACTTGAGAACAAATTATATATTAATATAATTAAGAAATTTTTCTGTTGAAAAAAAAATAAAAATTCCACCCCACCGAACACTTAACTTTCGTTCAAATACTTCCTTGTAATCTTTGTATATAAATATAAAAACAAGATCCGTATAAATATAAGTATAATATTTGTATATAAATATGAAAGAAGGTTATGAAATGAAGAAATGTGGGGAAATGATTTAAAAATTGATGTCGATATTTTTTTTCCAAAAAAAAAATCACTTTATATTTATATTGAAATATAAACTGTTCACATATCAGACTTTTGCATCAAAATTTCCTTGGGAAACCTTGGATTGTTTCATCACAAAACTATTTTGTGGGTTCTATATCCCCTGTAGAGGCTCCGACTAACTCTAAGAGAACCAAAATTACATAGTCATGTAGATAGAAACATATTACCCAAACATACAACTACACAAAAGACACCCCAAAATAATCACATAATATGCTCACCGTGGCTTCCCCAAAGAATTCTAATATAAATTTAAAAACATAGTTGGACCCTCGTGGCCCTCTTCACATAGATAGTAAGCAATGATCCCCGATTGGTTTTGGAGAGCTTGTTTGGATAAATTGTCTGCCTCTTGATTATCTTCTCTATAAACATGGGAAAAGGAAGTAGTCCTGAAGAGCTTGATAAGATCAACTATCCTTTCCTTCCAGCAGTCTAAGGTGACAACCTGTAAAGTACCTTTTCCCTTCATCCAATCTATGACTATTTTGGATTCTCCATGGACAATAATATCGGAGAATGAAAGCCGATATGCCAAGGTTAGTAATGCCCATACCCCCATAAGCTATGCTCTAGTGTTTGTTCCATGTCCACAATTTAATTTCCATTTATATGTTGATTGATCACTGATCTTTAACACCCCTCCTACCCCACTTTGTTCACCATTTTGTTGCACAACCCCATCAAACCACCCAATAATACTTTGACCAGGTGTTACACCGACAAGAGCTCTCGGGATTTGTTCTTTTACCTTTTCTTGGATTTTCCCACTACGCCTAAAGATTTGTGGACCACCTTCTGAATGGAAGGATTTCCTGTCTCAAAGATGGAGTAGTTTATTTCTAACCAGGTGTACCAACAAATAAAGGATGGCAAAGAAGGATATGATAGATTCTGATCATTCCAGTTTTTAAAACACTCTGCAACTATTGCACTGTTCCACCTAATTGTGAGAGATATTGCTGCTTTAATTCTATCCCAGACATAAATAGTAAAAGGGAAATTTACAAGAAGATGATTTATAGACTCCCAATTGCTTTTGCATAGATGGCATAGACCTGGCCCTATATGTCCTATGTGTTGTAAATTTTCCCAAGTGAGAATTTTATTTTCTGCAACCAACCAAACAAAGAGTTTAATTTTTTGTGGACAGTCCCATAACCACAATTTCTTCCTCCATCCTCCAATTGTTTTAATCCATTGTTTTGTCTCTAAGGCATCGTAAACGTTTTTAACTGTAAGCTGGCCAGAATAGTCACCACCCGTCCATTTTAAAACATCTGGTCTGTCTAGCAGTTGAACTCCAAAATCAATTACGGCTCTTCTGAAAATCTCCCTTTCTATCGCTAAAGCTACCGCCAGGCTCAACTCTTCACTGTCTAGCCAAATAGAGAAGATCGTGCCAGGGCGTAGATCACGTCTTACCTGATACAAGTAATAATTTTTTTTTGATTAAGTATTGTTACTAGATCTTCAGACAAGATCGAGTCTTTTCCCAAGCCTAGGATCAAATATTTTCCTATAATGATGGATTTTCCTGATCTCGAACTCTAGGATAGCCAATGTAATATAATATGCAATGATTTAAGGAGATTTCTCCATGTTTGGGATCCCTGCACCACTAAATTCGTAGTCGATCTCAGCCACCTCATTACTATCCCATGTGGAAGATACTTGTCTTTTATGACACGATGTCATATGCTATTTTCATGAGAACCCTCCACAACGTATTAGTGGTCAAGGCCCTATAAAAGTTGTAGATGTTTCTCAGACCCCAACCACCGAACGTTTTTGGCCTTGCTAAGGTCTCCCATATGCACAAATGATATCTCTGTTTATGTTTTCCCCCCTGACCATAAGAAAGAGAAAACCAATTGACGGATCTGATTAAGTACTGAAGACAGAATATGTGCCATAGCCATCCAATAGACTGGATGGATCTCTAGAAATTCCTTAATTAACACATAGAGACCTCCAATAGAAAGCCAACAATTGCACCAGTGATTTATTCTCTTCTCAAATTTTGAAATGAGCCAATGCCAATCCTCCACCTTGTAATTGTCAGGTTTTAGGAAGTAACCTAGATACCTGAACCCTTCCAAAAGTGCATTAAAATTGTAATGGAAAAATTATTTTAGCCTATCAAGAGTGTCCTTCTGCACTCCAAAATGGAGAAAAGTGTATTTTTGAACATTAGTCAATAGCCCTATCACTCCACAAAAAACATCCAGGATTCTATTAATCTCCTACCATTCTTCTAATGATGCTTTTGACATAATGAGTATATCATCCACAAATAGAAGATGCAAAATCCTTATTAATCTTGAAACCTTTATCCCTGTCAATTTTTCATCAGCTTGGCCTTTTTTTAGGGAAAGGTTGAGACCTTCCATCACAAGAATGAATAGGAGGGGCGACAGTGGGAAACCATGTCTTAATCTTCTTCCAATCTGGAAGAACACAATCGAATCTCCATTGATCAGAATAGAAAAGGCTGCTGAGGTAACACAACCCATGATCCAATTAGTCGTAGGAATACCAAAACCACATTGGAGAAGTGTTAAATGGAGAAAATCTCAGTTTATACAATCGTAGGCCTTCTTTAAATCTAGCTTTAGAATGATGGTTTGTAGCTTCTTTGCCTTAATACTGTGAAGACACTCCTGGTTTGTTCCTATTACATCTAAAATTTGTCTCCCTTTTAGAAATCCCAATTGTTCCTCAGACAGAGAACGAGAAAGTGTTGGTCTGATCCTTCTGGCTATAATTTTTGCAATGATTTTGTAACACAGATTACACAAAGCAATTGGGTGGAAATATCCAAAGGAAGTAGTACAATTTACTTTAGGAATAAGTGCTAAAAAGGTCGAGTTTATCGACCTGGTGACTTCACCACTATGCCTTGCTTCCTCCACAACATCCATCAAGTCCTTACCAACCAACTCATAAAAGTATAAAAAGAACTCAACAGTCCACCCGTCTGGCCTCATAATTTTGTCCTTTTAGAATCCCTTTAGTACGTCTAGGATTTCCTCACTAGTGCATGGACTCTCAAGTGTAACAAATTCTTCCTCTGTAACAATTCTTAGAAAGATTCTTACCATAGTTATCTGCTCTTCAATGGTATTTTTCCCAGTGTCTTGATAAAATGAGCTGAAGAATCTCTTCGCTTCTTCCTTTAAGGCCTCCTGTCTTGTGTGAACCAGACCAGATTCATCCTTTATCTCCCATATATTTTTTTTATTTCCTCTATGACTAGCAAAGAGATGGAAAATTTTAGTATTTTTATCGCCACTTTGAATCCAAATAGCCCTGCTTTTTTGAAGCCACCGATCCTCTTCAGCTAGTAAAAGTTTATCGCATTCAGCCTCTAGAAATTTCAAACGGTGATCAATAACATAACTATTCACACCCTGTGACTTCATCTTGTATATTGTAGCTAGTTCCTCTTCAATATTTTCCATTTCTATTTGTTCCTGTATTCTTATTTCTTTTGACCATGCCTTTACTCGGGTCTTGAGTAGTTTCAACTTCCCTACTAGTCTCCTCTGAGCTCCCTCTTCCATTTGGGCCTATTGAGAATTCCACACCTCCTGTACCATAGATGAAAATGTATCTTCTTGTAACCAGGCTGGGTTAAGTTTCAAAGGATGAGAAACAATCGAGAAGCTGGGACCCAATTGTAGGAATACTGGAGTGTGATCTGATATATATGGATATTCCACCCATGTCATACATCTTATAGATGATAGAAGAAGATCCTCTGAGACAAAATCTTTGTCTAGTTGCTTTAAGATGTATTCCTCTCCACATCTGCCATTTCTCCACGTCGGTACCACCTCCACAGGCGGTATATCAATAATCTGTTTTTTTTAAGTTCTTTGAAAAAACCCACCAATGGACTAATAAAGCTGTCACACCCCATACCTCTTTTGTTTTGGTAGTGAAATTCAAATCCCTTGCTATGATTAAATCACCCTGAGCCAACATGTCCCTACCATCCAACTTTTCCCATAATTTCTTGCGCTCTATGCACGGGCTGTAAACATTTAAAAATGTGATCCTTCTATCTGATAAACAATAACCTAACAATAAAATAACACCACAACTTAGAAAATGCATTAAATCAAAAACTTTTGGGTCCCATGACACTAGAAGTCCACCAGAGTTCCCTAAAGAATTAACAACACAGATCATCCACTCAGGTTGGAAAGAGTTCATAAAGTGTCTAGCCTTTTCCTTGACTACTAGAGTATCTTGAAGAAAGATAATGTTAGGAGAAGTTTTTGATAGTAGTATTCGCATGGAGGTTGCTTTAAGGGGTCCTCCTACCCCTATTATATTCAGAGAGAGGAGGATCATGACTTGTCCCTTGCAAGGGATTTAATGCCTCTTAGCGCCCCCTGCTCAAGGTTTGTTTCCAAATGTTGAGTAGAAAAAGAAAGATTTGTCCTCATCTTCTTGCAGATACTCCTAGTTTTAATAGGAGAGACCTCAATCCCCAAGCCTCGCAACCATGCTAAGTCCTTCCTAGAAACATCCCCTATACTAGAAGGAGCTGCTAAAGCTTCACTATTCTCAACTCGGTTAATTACGTCCTTTCCCAGAAAGGTCAGAATGGGTATAGGACTAGAAGCCTCCCTAAAAGATGGAACCAACAAATTTATCATACTATCCAGTGAGAGTTCACTAACATCAGTTCCACTAATCCTAGGGACCATTTTGGGATCTTCTACAGTTGTTATGGGGGAAATTTTGACTGTCAGAGTCTCAATAGTAGAATTAGGCATGAGGGTAGGGTCAGTCCTAACCACTAAATGGTCTATTCCCACTGGTTCAGTCTCAGAAGATTCCCCCGAGTCAATTATTGGCGAGGAAATCAAATCTGGAAAGAAGGTATTATCCAAATGGTCTCGTTCCCAAGCAGTTAAAGAAAAATATAGAGAAGGGCAATGTAATTTAATCTTACTAGAAAAGGTGGCGTTTGGATTTCTGAGACTTTCCTCATCTCTCACTGCAACAAATTCCCCCATCTCCTATGAGTTTGCATCATTCATATAGAGGTCCTTAGACATATCCTCCATAGAGTCCTTCGAGTCTGATACCCCAAAAGTTGGCTGGAATTCCTTACGCAAGTGACCATTCTGCTTGTAGAGAGTACACCGAAAGGGTATTCCCAGGTAGTCCAATCTCTAGACTATAATGTGGCCCCGCCAATCTATTTCGAGAGACTCCAACAATCCTGCGTGGATATCCACCTCAACCAGAACCTTTTCCATTCTTTTATCCTGTGAGTGTAAGGAAATTTCATCAACCTTGATGAAACGACCCATCACATTACCAATCGCCTCCAGTGCTTTGGCATTCCACATTTGGAGAGTAAGACTCGGATGTAGTACCCAAAGATGGTGAAAGATGAAGTATTTAGTTGTTGGGTCGAAGCATATGCACCACCTGTTCAACATTGATCTTCCTCCCTCATAGTCCCATAATATTCCCCAAATAAACGCATTGTCCTCAGGATTTTTAAATACAAAACCAAACCACCCTCTTGGTAGGTTCAATATCTCAAGAGAATACCCTATAAGTGGTTCCCAAGATCTCTTATTCCATTCAGTGAGTGACATTTTTCACTGTGACTTGTATGCGAATCTCCCCACCAGTGCACAGATAGAGAGATGACAGGAATCCTCTAGTCCCACATCCACTCCCATTACCAACCGACGCTTAGTCTTTTTAGGCTTCCACACTCGAACACCGCACTTTGGAAAACCGCCCTTAAACTGTAAGCAACCCCCCTATGTAGTCTATGTCTGTACGCTAGCCAAAGTCATTTTCACAACATACATAAACCCATATTCCTGAGGTCCTATACCCTGGCCTCTACACTCAAAGTCCGAACCAACAGGTTCCTTGCTAACCAGACCTTCTGAAATCCGACTATGTAATTGATCTATTGCACAACATTGTCGTGGAGAAAGATTCGGCCCAAATTTTTGTGGTAATGGGAATTTTGAAGTCTTCACCAGTGGAGAATTAATGTGATCTTTATTAAGGCACCCACTATATTTACTCCTTCACAACTCGTCCACTGAGGAGTACATACCCTCCCTCTCCCAAATATCCTCGTCAGCTGCACCCAAGAGTGCGCTGACCTCACAGTCCATTCAGAACCTTCCACCAACCTCTGTTCTCCTGCCACCTCAGGAGAGAATTCGAATCATGGCAGAAGTGACAAATATCTGGGATTAATGGTTAGTTAATCGGTGGAGGGGAATGATACAGAAGTAAAAAAAAGCCCCCTATCAAATCTTGTCCATTCTTCCGGATATACAGTTGAATGTTACAGTTAAAATATCAGGAAAAGACTCTAGGGCCAGCGATAAACCCGTGACTAAGCTAACCCACTAGTGGAAGGAAATGAAAAGATGGTGTGATAGCCAAAGTTACAAGGTCTATTGTCCACCAAATAGAGAAACGAGCACAAAAAAAAAACCACCGAGAAAAATGTCTTTGAACCTCCACTAAACCTCCAAATAAACTTGCAGTCCACAAACCGTCAAAAACACGATTTAACCTCCATTAAGACTACTATCCCCTATAAAACTTAATGGAGGTTGGACCTAGAAAAACCCAGCCCCCATTAAACCTGCAAAATACTAGAGTCTACCTCATTGAGATATCTCATTGTACTCTAATTGATGTCGGTATTTGTGAAGCCTATGCAACCATGAAT
>JZKD02S1612047.1:120481-143508 GCA_000966675.3 Picea glauca
TATATATATATATAATTAAACTAACCTAATTAAACCAAGATAAAAGAAGATTAATCTATGCTGGTATTAATCCAATAAACCAACAGCTGCGCACACATAATTTCTATATATAAATCTAAATTTTAATCAGACCAACTGTATAAAGTGTTGTTGGAATATTATGTTAATCTTCTGTCATCATCAACGTGGTTATGACTGGCTAAGTCTCTCCAAAGGAGAGCGTTATTGTTTACAATGTGTGGCCTTTGAGGCTGCCTGACGTCTTTTGTCTTCTCGCCAATGCCTTCTAATGACAACTCTGATAAGTGTTTACTTATCACGAAATGGACAAAAATTGTGATGTAACCCTTACTTACTCAGCTCGTGCTGAGTTTGCTTCGGACTCGGACCTTGGCAATCTTGTTTGAGAGGTGAATGTGGTTCGACATTTTAAATTCATAATTTGGGGTACACATAGGGACTCTCCTTTGGATTTGAACCTGTAAATTCTTAGGAGAAAACATGTGTTCTTAATAATTAGGTTCACTTATTAAGAACCGACATAAATTCATCTTAATTATGGATCTATCATGCACTTATAAACATTAAATCCTTCAAAATACAAATTAATTTAAAAAATATTAACATATAAAAGAATTTTACACCTCCAAACTAATGATAAATGCACATTTAAAACAAATCTAGGATAGTTTATATTTTTTTTCCAAACTTAATGTTTTTTACCTAACTTGATGTTATAGTTGTTGAATTGATTATATTCTCTCTATATAAAACCTCCTTACCTAATTTTTTTCTTTTAATATTAATATTTATGTAATTTTCAAAAACGGAAACTTTAATCACTTGTCACTTTTTGGATTGAGTTATTTTCGTGAGTAAAGGATCTAATCAGTTCTTATTTTTGGATTATATTATTTTCAAGAGTGCGGGCAGGCCACTTGCTCGATTAGTCGTTATTAACATTTTTGGATATCACTTTTTGTATCTTATGGTGTTCAACATGTATGTTTATTGTAATGATATATGGGACATAATTAGGGATTAAATCAAAGTTATTCATTACCAATATAAAGGGTTGAATCTATTTTTTATTAATTTAAAATGGTTAAATTTAAAAAGGGTTCAATCTATTTTTTATTAATTCAAAATGGTTAAATTATTTAAATTGTTAGGTTTAATAACAACAATAATAAACAAAATTTATTTAAATGGTTAGTTTTAATTAAAACAATACAAAATAAAATTCAAAAGGTCTTAAGATCTATATTATCAAATAATTATTTGGTAGGCCTAATGTAAATAGTTATTTGGTAGGCCTAATGTTAATGTTTTCTTGATGTTCTTCAACGCAATTAGTTATTTGGTAGGCTTAATGTTAATGTTTTTAGTGTTCTTCAACAGAAATGAAAACTTTGATCCAACTACAAAATCTTCTTAATGGTTGAGTCATCCCCATTTCTTTGTCTTTTGAATTGTTATTTACAATCTATCTCCAATGGGTAGGTTAGAAGGTGCATTCCTCAAGGAGGAGAGCACAGATATCAAGGAATGCTAACAGTGTGCTACCATAAAGGCACACCTTCTTCCATATGCAACACACTTCACCACAAAGGTCGGATGGGGTGCATCTTTGCCTAGGAGGTTGAACACAAGCCTCGAGGACCAAGAACTGGTCAACTAAGATAGTGGTTAGGGTTTGAGACATTTTCTAGTTGTTGGTTAGTTAGAATTGGTCCACTTTTGACCAGAACTATTGTATGTTCATCTTAGTCTATATAAAGGTTGCCTATTCTACTAAATAAAATGAATGGTTCATTTGCTTTCTCATATCATGTGTTGGTTTTGCATTTCTGTGTGAATTTTTTCTATTACTTTCTCTACAGTATTGCAGATCAAATGGTATCAAAGCACCGGTACAAGGTGCTTCTTCTCCACTAGTCAGAGATGTCGTTGGTAGATCCAAACAAACCCAGATCCCTTCGTGGGATGCGCTAGGGTTGGAATTTTGTTTTGAGGTAAGGGATGTGCTAGGGTTTCTTTTCACCCACCTCTCTCTGTCTCTCCAAGAGGTGCACTAAGGAAACCCTCTCCTCCTCTCAGTTTAGGAAGATTTCCAGAGGTGTGCTAGGGAAACCTCCTCCTCCTCTCTATTCTGTCACTTTTTTCAGAGGTGCGCTAGGGAAACCCCATCCTCCTCTCTGCTCAGTTTGCATTCCAAAAGTGCGCTAAGGCTTTTACCCTCCTCCTCTCTACATATCAGGGGCCTATCCTTCAGATATAGATAGGAGCGACATTATTTTATGAAGATCATGCCTCCAAGAAGGGACACTTCAAAGGATGATGCCTCTTCTATCAAATCTACCCCTATCCAAGAGTTGGCTTTGGCTCTTCATGAGCTCATTAGATTGCAACGTCAGACTCCAAGTCCTTTGCAACTAGCTGCACACTTTCAAATTCCTAAGTTCTCTAGGAAAATCAGTGGGGAAATTGTGGATTCCTGGATTCAAAGTCTCTCTACACACTTTAGCACTCGTCAAGAAATATCTGACGAGGAGAAGCTTCTGATTGCTAGCTTACAAATGGAAGGCGTTTCTCAGGCCTGGTGGGATACTCTACCCATTGGGACCCAAATTATTGTGGATTTGCATGCATCTACCTCATCTTCTAATCCTCCTATCGACACTTGGGAAGTGCTCCGTAGCAGATTCTATCCTCCTGACTATCGTCAAAATATTCTGGCTCACTGGTTGTAGCTCCGCCAATTATCTGCCAGTCCATGCAGCAATACATTGAAATATTCATTAGGCTCCACATCCAGCTTCATATTCAGGACTCCAAAGAAGTACTCATAGTAAATTTTAATTCTAGTTTATTGATTTTTTTACGTAGGGAGGTGGATCTTTTTTACACTAGTTCTCTAGATAAGGTTTTCTCCCGCACTCTAGCAATTGAGTGTAAGATATCCCCCCACTTGAAATCCCCTTAGTATCATCCTAAGTCATCCTCCATGCCCTCCTCTTCAAATTCTCCCTCTTCCCCTAAGTTTTCTAAATGGTGCATGTTCCATAAGACTTCTTTACATAACACCACCGATTGTCGTGTCCTATGTAATCTATCTACTTCCAAAAATGTTTTTGTTGATACTCCTGAGTCCTCATCTTCAACGCCCCTTCCTTATGAGACAATATCTTTAGACAATCCCATTGATGCAAACCCCTCTTTTCTTTTGATGGCTACTGATTCTAATGCTACCTCGACTGCCCCTCTCTTCACCCACAATTGCCAAATCAAGCAGTGTCTTTCTACGCTCATTATTAATAATGACGACCAAAAGAATTTAGTAGCTCAATATTTGGTGAACTGATTAAACCTGCCCACCACCCCTCATCCCTCTCCTTATCAATTTGGGTGGGTTCATAAGGACAAACCTCATCTCATGGTCACACAACATTTTCCAGTCACCTTTGTCATTGGACCCTTCCGTGATTCTATCCTTTGTGATGTATCTTTGTTGGATTGTGTGGATCTTCTTTTGGGCATCCCATACCAGGAACAATGTGATGCCATCTATCATGATTTCTCCCATCAATATCACCTCAAACAAGATGGTCAAACTTATGTTCTTACGTCTTCATCACTGAAATATCCTCGTCTGCTCATTGGAAAAGTTATCTCCCTGCAAGTAAGCCTCAATTAATCCCTCTCCTTATGATTTGTGCTCCCTATTAATACAAACCAGACACCTTAGTCCATTGCACCTGATCTTTTTGTTGTTCTCTCCAAATTTCCTGATGTGTTTTCTCCTCCGGAAGGCCTTCCACCTCAACTCCCTATTGGTAATTCTATCAACCTCATTCCTGGTGTTGCCCTTCCTAATTTCCCTTCATACCACTTGGCTCCCTATGAGGTTGATAAAATTGAACGTCAACTCCAACAACTTCTTAATGCCAGCCATATCCAACCTAACCGCTCTCCTTTTCCCTCCCCCTCCTTCATTATTACCAAAAAGGAGAGTAGTGAGTGGCGTTTAGTCACTGATTACTGGGCTCTCAACAAGATTACTTAAAAAATCTCCATCCTCTCCCTTGTATTGAACACTTGCTTGATCAAATAAAATGGGTAAAGTATTTTACAAATATGGATCTGATGGTGGGTTATCACCAAGTGCGCATGGCTACTACTGACACTTGGAATAGCACTTTTAAAACCATATTTGGGCTCTATGAATGGATGGTGATACCTTTTGGCTTCACCAATTCCCCTGCCACATTCCAGAGGCTCATCAATGATATATTTCATCCTTTGTTGGGCAGCATTGTGGTCATTATTTGGATGACATTATGGTCTTCAATCAGACTTTGGAGGATCACTTACAACATGTGCACACCGTACTCCAATTATTGCATACCAATCACCTTCAAGTCAAGGAACACAAGTCCTCCTTTGGCCATAATTTTGTCTCTTTTTTGGGGTTTATCATCGATTAGGAAGGTGTTTGTCCTGATGCTTCTAATGTTCAGGTTCTAACACAATAGTATGCTCCTTAGTTTTCACTGGCCCTTAAATGTTTTCTCAGTGACATCAATTGTTACAAGAAATTCATTCCTCACTTCTGTCAGTTAGCCAAGCCCCTTCATCATTTGGCCAATCAGTCCACTTTTCTTTGGAATCTGGTGGCTCAGGATTAGTTCCAATGCCTTAAAGAGGCTCTTTGTTAAACACATGTCCTCCTTTTTCCCGATCTTCAAAAACATTTTGAAATTGAGACTGATGCCTCTCAACATGCGATTGGAACAGTTCTTAAATAGAAAGGACATCCCATTGCTTATCATTATGAGACATTGTCTCAAGCAAAAAAACATTACACTACCTATGATAAGGAATTCTACAGCTTGGTCCAGGCCTTAAAACAATGGCACCGCTACATATTGGGTAAGGAGACCATTCTTCATAATGATCATCTTCCTTTGATTTTGATCAATTCTCAGTCTAAGCTACAGGAACAATGTCACTTGAAGTGGGATTATTAGCTACAATGGTTCCACTTGGTCATCAAATACAATAAAGGAGCCACCAATCACATGGTTGATCTACTTAGCCTCCCTCCTCCTCAGATAATTCAAATATTATATGTATTTTGTGTTGCTTATGAATATTGGAAGCCTCTGTATGCCTCTGATCCTTTCTTTAGTACCATTTGGACTACCTTGCAAAAACCTAATGTCATTAACCAAATCCCTTTCCTATACTACCACATTAAGGATGGATGGTTGTATAAGCTTAACAATATATGTACGCCTAGTACTGATGATCTCTTTGTTCTCACTCATGAATCCTACACCTCCTCTTATGGTCGACACTTTGGCACATTAAAAACTACTCAACATCTTCAATGACACTTATTTTGGCCCTCTTTACAGTGCCAATTTGAGAAATTTATTCGATCTTGTACCCTCTGTAGTCAACATAAGCTGACCAACCACAAGTATGGTTTGTATCAACCCTTACCTATTCCTTCCCATCCCTGGGACTCTATCTCTATGGACTTCATCACAGGTCTTCCCATGACCTTTCGTCATCATGCTACCATTTGGGTGGTTGTTTGTTTCTTCTCCAAAATGGCCATTTTTGTCCCTTGCACTAAGACTATTGTTGTTTCTCAAACTATGGATCTCTTTTTCACCCATGTGTGAAATCATTTTGGTCTCCCCTCCAACATTATCTTTGATTGTGATTCCCAGTTCATCAGTACATTTTGAAAAACTTTCTAGTCTCTCTTGGGGTGTCACCTCAAATACTCCACTTATTTTCATCTGCAGAAGGATGGAAAAACTGAAGTTGTTAATCATAGCGTGGTCCATGCCCTCCACATTCATTTTACCAAATCTAAACAGTGGGATGCCACCCTCCACATTTTCCAACACAATTATAATATGGAAGTTCATGTTTCTACTAGCTTCTCCCCTTTCGAAGCTTGCTTTGGGTATCATCTTGGTTCCCCCTATGAGTTTCATTTCTAGCTTCAACCTTCTGGTACTCCCTGACATAAAATAGAGAAAACCTCTTCCTCATCCTTTTTGCAAACCTTGGATCGTAAACAAGCTCACATTTATGAGGCTTTACAAGCTTCCCAATAACATTATAAGGCCTTCCATGATGTGCATAGGAAATCACTCTCCTTTTCCCCGGGTGAAAAGTTCTAGTTTCACATGGAGTGCCAACACTTTCAGTACTAACGTTATCACAAGATGAATCCAATCCACTATGGTCCTTACACAGTTTTGCAACAAGTTGGAGACAATGCTTAATGTCTCGACTTTCCTCCAAAGTTGGGTATTCATGATGTGGTAAATGTGAACAGTCTCAAACACTATAAACCTCCACTCCTGGAAGAATAGGTCACCATATAACACCCCTTTGAGTTGGTTCCATATTTCCAACCACCTCTCCTTCAAGACAGAGTGTTGGATACACACACCACCACTACTCTCACTTAGAAACACACTTCATTTCTGGTGGGTCGCAAGGGTCAACTTCCAGCCCAAGCTAAATTGATATCATAGTCCGCCATGTCTCAACAATTTATGTTGTTTCTCATAGAAGTAAGGACACTTTCATATTAAATAGGGAGGAATTGGGCAGGTTGGAAGGCACACTCCCCAAGGAGGAGAGCACACATCTCGAGGAAGGCTAGTAGGGTGCTACCGCAAAGGAGCACCTCCTTCTAGATGTAGCACACTTCAACACAAAGGACATATGGAGTGCATCTCTGCTTGGGAGGTTGGGAACAAGTCTTGAGGACCAGGAGCTAGTCAACTAAGATAGTTGTTAGGGTTTGGGACCTTTTCTAGTTGTTGGTTAGTTAGAATTGGTCCACTTTTGATCATAACCATTGTATGTTTAAATTATTCTATATAAAGGATGCATATTCTACTAAATAAAATGAATGATTCATTTTCTTGCTCACTTCACGTGTTGGTTTTGTATTTCTATGTGAATGTTTTCTATGGATTTCTTTGCAATATTGCAGATCATCCAAAATTTGAGATACCCAAACCGTTCCAACTTTATGCAAACTTCCAATCAATCTAACCATCATTATTTGGAATTCGTAAAGATTTCCCTTAACAAAATCATAATACTTATTGACGTGCCTTTAGACACTAATTATGTGAAGTCTACCTAATCGATCATTCTGCTTTTGAGGTGTCCTATTGTTCTTTCATATTTCAATGCTTTTGTTCTAGTTATTATTGGAACTTCTAAAACGTGTTGAGAAGTTTGGGGTCTACTTTAAGATGGAATTGTCTAAACATTAGACCTTTTGAAAATTTTCACCAGAATTCTGCGAAATAGATCTTGGTGAAATTGTCATTTTCTGTTGTGTAAATTGAATTTTTTAATGCAAAAATGAATCCAAGACCCTGAAAAACCTTTGGGGCACTCAAATTATACATAATTAATTACTCAAATCTGGAGTTCCAACAATTTTTGGCCAGATTTCGGGAAAATTTGATAAGAAAATATGCCCGTAAAAATGCCAAAAATTCGAATGTTTAGACTACACGCTTTAAGATTTGAAATCTTTCATACATGTTTATTTATCACTACCATTCATTGAAGAGTGTTCCAACCAAACATGTTTATGATCCACATACTCTTCATTATAATGAAGTGAAATTTCCATTCAAATAGATCGTATCGTACTTTCCAAATGTTTGCTAAACTTTTCCCTAAAAGTCACCTCCAAAATCATCTAAAAAACATGCTTTAAGAGAATATCCACATGTTTCCCTAGTGCAACACGTGGAAATCAACGCCTTTTCTCAATGCAACCCACAGATGCCCTCATTTTTGGTAAAAAATAAAATAATTCTATGTTTTCGGGTGGGTTTTTTGGTTGGACTCGTTTCCTAGTGAACCTTGCCTGTACATAATGTAATCCAACTCCCCAAACATCTTTGGGAAGATATAAAACAACCATAGAGGGATAAATATAAAACACAAGTCCCTTGGTGCAAAGTTATGATGCCAGGATATAGAAAGCCTCCTTTCCCTATAATTCTCTAAGCAACATCCCCTTAGTCTAGAAACTCATTTTCCATAGCTTCTTTCTCATTTAATGTGGCTATAAAAATATCCCAAAAATCCATTTATAGTTGATGATACTAGCGGAGGTGAGCGGTCAGAGGTTTTAGCGGAAGTTTTTACACCGGTGCTTTTATAAGTACATAACACACCGGTGCGTTTTCGACAACAGGCACATCGGTGCCCTCAAAACTAGCGCACTGTAGTAGGGATATTTCAAATAAAGAACAATATTATCCGGTGCGCTACGGAAATAAGGACGCACTAGTAAATAATGACGCACTGTAATATCATTCTCTTAAAAATACATGGTGCACAACATAACACTAGAAGCATCGGTGCGTTATTAGTAGAGTGCACTGTCATATGGTTAAATAAAAAACATTTACGCAACAATGTAGGATTGTGTCAAAACAATATATGGGTGCCCTCTATTGTATCATGTGCACCGATGCTCCAATATGGAGCACCGTGTTAGGGTTAATTTCCAAATTTAGGCGGTGCGCTCTATAAACCCAAGCTCACTGGGCATCTATTATTATACTGCATCGTGTCATGCTTAAAAACAATTTCCGCACTATTGTAGTTTTTCAAAAAAATAAAAGGTGGTGCGTTATGGAGTCGTATACGCACTGGTGCGCACACAAACACACGTTCCCTGTGTTATGGGATTTATTTTTTAAAATATATAACCGGTGCGCTCATTAAACATGTATGGCCCGGTGCAGTTGTGAATCGGGTGCACCGGAATAGGTTTTATTAAAAAAATCACCAATGGTAAAAATTATTTTTACCATTCTCAGTGCTATAGAGCTCAAAATCATCATTGTAACCTTTTCCTTTCTGAAGTGCCTTCCATTGGTTCTTTCCTTGGTTGTGTTCCTTTCATCTATTGTTGGGTGTGTGAATTTTGAATTTTTCCAAATAGTGGGAAAATTTAGTTTTTTTTAGTGTGTCACAACCATGCCTCCCCGATGACAAAATGTCGATGTAATCTCCTTATTTCTTCATAACTTAAGTTTTCACTGGTTTAAAATTTAAAATTGAGTGAAATTTTAAGTGTTAAAAAAAAAAAAACTACGCGGTGCGTTCTAGGCTCTCGACTCGCACCATGTACAATACGACCTGTAAATTTTCAGGGTGCACCACGTACCTTGTTACATTTCTTGGCGGTGCATTGGTAAACATAAACACACTAGTGCATCTATTTAACGATGCACCAAAGAAAATCATTTAACTGGTGGGGCAGTACATGAAAGTATAAATAATGCATGAGGGCATTAAAGTACATAGCACACTGCCCTTATCAAATATATTTTACGTAGTGCATTGGTAAATGTGCACACTAGAGCCTTCATGTTTACCATACGCACCGTTGAGAAATGTAACATTGTGCTGTGGTGGACCCAGTAAATGTTTGGTGGCACTGTGTGTGGTGTGATAGTAACAACCAAAACACACCGTTATAAAGTTCCATACTCAAAAATTTGTTAAAGTTTATGTGATGGTGCAACTATGTTAGTTACATGCACCATTGCGTGTAGGGAACGTATACACATGGCATTTTTTCTAATTTTAAATAATTGTTTACCTTCTTTAAAATTTTAATTTGTTTTTTTGTTTAAGCGATGCGTATGATAAACGTAACGCAATGGGGCATATTTTTTGTAGTGCAACGCCTCGGTGCAGTACCATTTTTCAACACACCGCATAACATAGTAGAACATTTTTGTTTGGTGCATTAGTTTACACTAACACACCGGTCAAGGCGCTCAAAATATATATGGACGCACTACAGACGGTGCATGACTATTTTTTTGGCGCATTGTTAATGCAATTATTTTATTTTTTGAAGGAAGTTATTTTTCTATATTTATAGATAAATTTACCATTCAATAGATTTTTTTTAATGTTTTATGTATGAGTGAGGATGATGTATTTCATATGTTAATCATGAAGATACATGAGCGGAGAGAATAACAACAAAAACAACAGGAGTAGAGGGCGTACCTATACAATGTTGTATGGGAATGGGATGCGAGGGAGAGGGATTTGTACCCTCACCCTATTACTCCAGTGACTCATGCTCTCTTGAGGGATGTAGGCCTCCTTAATTAATATGAGGAGGCTACATCCCTTAAGGGGCACTCTAGTTTGTTGGTGCATCTCATCCGTCGATGGGATTTCCATCGACAAGCTTTTCATGTGGGTTCGGATCAGTGGTACCATCCCATTGAGGATATTTACTTTATAAATGGGATATCCAGGAGAGGGGAGGATTTTCCCCAATTCCCAGATGGCCCAGTATGTGTTTCTGGTGAGATTCATCTCATGTAATCTCAGCCATATATTAGGTTTGAGGTACTATCCCCAGCTGATTTTCAGGTGTCTAGTGGATAGTTGAAAATCACCTCTTTCAGTGTAGAGGAGGTTAGGTGCCTCTCACTCTTAGTGACTACCATAGCCCATTTTACCAGTGATGGGCAATGAATTAGCTACCCTCTTTTGTATTATGTTGATTTGTTGGTACAATGACCACAGTGTATCAGATGGTCTGCCATTTTTTTTCGACATTTTTGTATAGGGTAAACATGAATGCTCTGGTTCACACAGTTACATCATGTCCCATTTGCATAAGAGTTGTTTTGATTATTTTTTGAGAGGTTTCCAGAGACAAGGCCGACTTTTTTCCTTCATCCTCCTAGGTCGAGGAGACATGTGTGGATGCGCATGTGGGGGGATATGATGACCAAAAGGGTCCTAGCATATTTTCTGGCTAGGATTGCACCAAATGCACCAGGGCTACTAGGCGGTGTGACAAATCACATGTTTATCATGGTGTCGTGTCCTTACGCGGGTTTGGATTGGCAAGGATGTTTGAACATCCTCTTCATAGTAGATGAGGCACCATATGATAGAGGTAATATTAGTTTTTTTATTTAAATTAATATAGTTTCATTTTATTGTGTTACTTAATTAGAATAAAATTGATTCTAACACGTTCTTTAACTTGTTTTATTAAATTATTTAATGAATTAACTGTGTAATTATTGTTCTATACTATATATATTGCATATATTGACACTTTCATTGGGGACGTACCTCCTCCCCCATCATATGACAATGATGCGATGATTCCTAAGGCCACGACGGCACGGGGTATTTGGGTGCAGATACCCAACGACATGCGTTGTAGTCCCAATACCAGATTCAGGTTGGAGTTGGGCGACCGACTCTCTGCACTTTTGACTGAGGTGGGAGTCTTCCCTGCCCTAATGTGAGACATCAGGGCAGATCCTACGCTCTTGGAGCTTTGGAGGGATATGCCGCATGATTTGATGCATCTTACGCGTAATATAGTCGAAGCCGCCAAGATACTAGCAACGAGGAGGGTTCCCTATGATAGGAAAAACTCTTCTTCCAGTATGACCCATTCGTTCAGTAGCCCTGTTAAATTATTAGATATTTTTGTGATAGATAATTAATGATGTTTATATGTGCTAGAGGTATATATAATTAGATGATGTTAGCTAGAGAATATAAATGTATATTTTAGATGTTGTTTATGTTTGTTATAAGATGATTATCATCATCATGCTTAGTTTTATAAATTACAAAGTTCATTATGGTTGAAACTATAATTATAAAATTGAAACTATAATTGCATAGATAGTTCATCATACATATTAATTCTAACTTTTTTATTTTTCAAAATGCAAATTACATATGAATAAATACTATTTTACATTGTACTAATTACTCTTTTTGAATAGACTCTTCTACACTAAAAATTGTTATTATAAAAAATTTATGTTCTCCAATGATAATCATTCTATTGGCTTTAAAATTTTATGGATACAAATATTCCTATTGTTATTTTTCTCATTATTTCGTAAGTTGATTGCTATCAAATTTTAAAATATTACTTCATTAATTGTGGTTTTACTCAACATTGGGGACATAATTTTATAAATATTTCAAAAGAAATGATAAAAGTATGTAAACTAGCAACACTACTTTAGTTAAAAACCAAATTATCACAAAATCATGTTATAAATTTAATTTTTTAATCATAAACCACATTTTTGGTTAATCTTACTTTTAAATCTACAAAATAAATGAACATAAACTCAAATTTTGAATCATCATGTTAACATATCCTCAAAAATGTTTTACTATTAAACATGCATATCAACCATATCATTACATCTAATTATAACAACATAAAAAATAGAATTTCATATCCCATTAAAAGTTCAACTGGACATTTAACATTTTTCAAGATTTCACAATTGGAAATACTCAAAGAAGATGAAACATTTTTAAATATATGCAACGACATATAAATATTTTCAAATAAGAAACGATCCATGCAATCACAAATAATTTGAAAGACAAACACATCACACATCAAACTGAGTGTTAACCAACTAAATTGTTCAAATATTTGTTATAATTAATTTAACATTTCCTCTCTCGAAATATGAATAAAAAACAATATAATTAGCGAAATAAAGAATATAACAAAAATATACAACAATAGTATTAAAGATGAAATAAAACATGTACATATCACTCTATGTTTTCATCACCCTCATTATCGTCCTCACTTGGCATGCTAACATTGTTGTTCTAAAAAATATGTTTTGATCTAGGGTCGTGTCTAAATACAAACCACCAATCCCTATCCAACACATATGGGTAAAAAAACACTTGGTTGCAGTGTTTTGGGAAAACATAAGGCTCCTTATATTCATCCCACATCTTTTCAGAGTTGATACATATCATCCCACTATCACGATATTCCTTTACATTATTCCGATCAAAGGTGTCCAACCACTTGCACCTAAAAATAATACATTGGAAAGAAGAGAAGGCCACTCGAATGATCTCTTGTATCTTTCCAATGTAACCTAACTTACCCTGTATGGTGTTTTGATTGTGGTGGCTAGCATGAATAGATTGGTCAAAATCGACTTCCACTCCACAAGCTTGGGTCATGTGTCCATGATCGACATCCTCTGTGTGAAAATGATGTCCATATGCCCACATAGATGGGAACAAATACACCTATAAAAAAATTAATAAATCATAGTGTCAGTATGTGTCTAATAACCTTCCCATTAAATTATAAAATAATATAGATGTACTTACAATTCAAATGTGCATTACGAAGTTAAAAATTATGTACACAAAACAATTATTATCGAGTTGTTGCAACCAATCCCTATATTTAGTGCATCCTCTTCTTCACGTGGGTAACGACTGGATGCACCATATTTCTCTCTGACTTGGTTAGAAACCTAATTGTTGGGGCATATCTTCAGAATATTTTCTTTTAAATGATCAAGAAAGGCATGCTTATACCAGTCAACCATTTGAATTCTTTCATGTCACTTTCCCATTTCCTCATCTTCTGTTCGTACAATGCGAACCACGACTGTGTTGCCTCCGAATTGTAAATAATGAATTTATTGATGGCATCAATTTGTGAATTCGTTGATGTATTCATGAAATCAAGCCAACATATGAGATCATGAAAATATACATTATGAAGTTCAGTGTGAATAGTTACTGTCTAAAAATTTGACAAATGATAAGTCACTTACTATTTATCAAGCTCCTTTTTCAATTTGTTTGGAGAAGCTCCCCTTCTCTTTTGCCATCATCCCAAATCACTGCACTTGGTGTATTTTCGATCTTCTTGATGCACTCAATGCCATAATAGAAAAACTCATATGATATGTACCCCTCTTCCATAGACCCCTCGGGTTTTTCCCTTTGACGAAAAAATCATTTCAATTTCTTCATGTGCCTCTCTAAAAAAACATCCAACGACGGGAGACCACCCCGACTAATTCAACCTCATCTACTAGGTGAATTAGAATATGAACCTTCAAGTCCACGAAACTCGGCAGTAGTTCCTTCTCAAACATACAAACAATCTCATCTATCTCTTGACGCCACTGTTGAATTCTTGCCATATGAATCTTCTTTGATGTGATCCAACGTACAAATGCAAATAATTTAGATATGGCATGCCTTAGGTCACGGGGGAATTCGTGGTTCACACACCCACGCACAAGCATAGGATAATGACACTACAATGTAAACACATAAACAATTAATTATGTTTTATCGCATGGCATAAAAATAAAAATTACAAATAATAAAATCATATTTTTGACATACGTCGTACCTTTAGAAGGTTCAAATGGTCATGTGATTTGAACCCATACAAATAGTCTTGACGCAAAGTGAAGCAATGTCATAGGGAAGACCCATATAAATAAGGCTCCTTCACACCCAATATAACTTCCTTTGCCAGAGAAAGATATTCTTTCTTCAAAATCCATGGGACACCACCTTCTTTGAAATACCAAGAGGGACCAACCTCTCCTCTACTTTCTTGTCTTGGCCAATGTTTCTTTTTAGTTTAGAAGAAATAATATCTATCCTCACAACCAATGTGTCACTTTATTTCGATGATATGTGCCTATATAAAGAAGATGAAACATTTTTAAATATATGCATGGGATCTAGTAAGTGGTCAATCTTAATATGCTCCCAATAGAGGAGCTCATAAAAGACAGATTTTCTTTTCATCCCAATGGTCAATTTCTCAACATAGGTGTCGAAGAATTATGGATCATCAAACATAGGATTTCCATTTGAATCGAACATTTATGTAATCTCCTTCTCCTTTCCTCTCTCATATGCTCTAAGCCATTCTGTTGGTGTCATTATTGAAGGAATTTGGGTTCTCTCTGGTTTACCATTGAAAGTGGATTTTTCTCTTCTATAAGGGTGTTCTTCTGGGAGGAATACCTTAGAGCAATCGTACACTGAATTTCATAGGTGGTTGAACCACCTAGCATTTAGAGAAAGTCCACAACATTTACATCCATGATAGCCTTTAGTTACAAGACTTGCAAAATTATTGTATACATAACACATTAGCATTTAAGAATAGAATATAAATCACAATGAATAAAATATGCAAATAAATATTGTTACGTATATAAACAAATCAATAAACATGTGTTGGCATAGGGGCAGACCTAGGGTTCAACGCTACAACAATGCACCAAAAAAACCCTAACTACCGGCCCTTTCATCAACACTTGCAAAGAAGATGAAGTCTCACCCGAGGTAGAGGCAGGGGTGGTTGCAGGACTCAGGTGTCTGCAACCTTAGTTGGGACACAGATCTATGATTATAATACTTAATAGAGAACTTAGCACTGTTAATTCGTTATTATTTAACCAATGTCTACTTTGCAGATAAAACAGAACATCACAACATTCACCCTGATCTAATGTATCTAAGCACGTAGCATAAATAAATGGATCAGATATGGCAGATTCAAGCACTAAGATTATTCACCTATATCAGATCTAACATCTAGATTCATCATAATCACAAAGCATAAACAAATCTATCTATCTATCTATATCAAGAACTTAGCAAATAACACATAAATACATCAGAACATCGCACAAAGAAGAATAACATAGTATTTACGTGGTTCACCCTCACCCTGGGGTTATGTCCACCAACTCTTCTTCTTTATTAGCTTCAATCAGTCATCTACATGCACAGAGCCACAAAAACCCTTACTCTGCATAGGACAGGATATCTGTGCATCTCGCTAGATCCTCCTTCCTTGCGTTACAACACAAATCCCTTCATAGTCTCTTACAATGACTTGCACTTAGCTCTGCAAGTCTCACACAATATGCACGAAGCCTTACAATTCTTGATCACACAAATCCAAGTCTTAGCACTTAGCCAACTTGCACAACTCTCCTTCTTACCTTGCCTAGCCTTCTATTTATACATACAAAATAGGCCTAAACATGGGTAAACCCATGGGACGACATCCCATACCCATTACATATTCCCAAATCCCAAAAAGGACCCAAAAAGAGGATGAGATCCCGCGATCTCTGCTTCGTCTTGCGCTCCTTCTTCGACAGGCTTTCGAAGTCCCAAAATAGGTCAACATGACCAAGAATATCCCAAAACTTGGTCAAGGGCCAATAGTCCCCCAACACTCACATGTGACTCGTCCCGAGTCACTCTGGTTTGACTAGCTATGCTTCGAATGCATTGAGATTGGCTCGAGCTGCTTCGACTTGCTTTTGTGATACTGCCTCCTATTCAACGAACTCTTGGATGACTACATCATTGATAGGTCCCACTAGACGATGTTCAACTATAGTGACAACCTGCTCTAGCTCTGCTCCTTGGCCTTCTACCTTTGTAAACAATTGATAGGCCTTATCTTGTATGGGTTGGAGTTTCTCAGTTACCTCCATAACTCTGATCTAGATAGTATGGATTTGTTGTTGTGCAGTGCATTACTCTTGGGAGCACTTCATTCTTTCCACAGCTGATAGGGACTTCAATTGTGCCTGTATCTTTTCAGCTTGATACTTCACCTCTTGGAGTTGTGACTCCAGTGCCTTTAGTTCTGGGTTCTTCATGAGTTGTTCATAGGTCTGGGCACTGTGATCAGTGAGTTGATTACATTCCAGGGTAAGATCCTTTAGCCTTTCAACTGTACTCCTGGTGGTTTCTTCCCTTTGGTCTCTTACATCTTGTGGGGTCTCAAGTACAGTGCGTAGCTTCAGATATGATATGTGTTGTTGTAGTTACTGGATGGCTTCTGCGAGCTGGTTTACCTGCTGTGTCACTCGGTATTCTACCTTGATTTCGAAGACTGTCACAGAGTGAAGTGCTCTGTTTACCACCTCTTTTACTTCAAGTTGCTTTGCGAGAAACTATTCCTTTTCTTGTTGTATTTGTTCTTTTTCTTCATCAAACTTTGCTTGGAGAGAAAGATTTTCCTGTTCTGCAGCATTGTGTTGCTCTAGGAGTACTCCTTGTACTTGTGTCAAAGCCTGGGTGGCTTGCGCTGTTTCTTCCTGTGCTCGTTGAAGGCGAGATTCGACTATATCGGCTAGGCGGTAGATTTGAGCTGGCTCATCTCCCAATTCTGGTTCTCCGGGCGTAGTGGAGACTGCGTGGCTGGACTGTAGGGCCTGTTGTACCCCTCGTAGTTTAGTCTCAATTCGATCATACATCTCCTCTTTCTTTTCATCTTGTTTCTCTGCTATTTCTAGAGAAGCATCTTGCAGGGCTACTATGAGGAAATTGAAGTCATCGGAGGTGATGACGGTCTGCATCTTGGTCATGGTGGCCTTTGCTTTCTTCCGAGAGGAAGGTTTTAGAGGTGAAACTTTCCTCTTCTTCAGGGGATCAACCTCATCTCCTTGCTTCTGTTCGACTTCTTTTTCATTCAACTCTTCACCATCACCTCCTCACTCTGTTGACATGGAAGCAATATTCACAGATGCACTGTCTAATTCTTGGACCTCTTCAGTCTTCTTTGTTCTGCTAGGTCTGGGTGTATCCTGCACTATTTATGGGCTATCGATGTTAGATATCTCCATAGGGTCTGCTGGAATAAGGAGGTCTGTTGACCAATCCTTTTTGATCTCCTCTAAGTCCTCCTCTGTCAGCTTGTAGTAGGATTGAAGCTGTTGCTTGTGTTTATTGACACGGTTTGTGATGTAAATAAAATGTCGATCTACGTTGAAATTCATCAAAGGTCTGAACTGGTGTAGAGTGTTCAAAGTTATGCAAGGCTCGGACTGTATGGATATCTTCAACTTATTGTAGTAGGTATGAAAAACAACATTGGATTGCCACTATTTATTCATGTCGCTTGAGTACCACAATGCACTGAACTTCACGACCAGTGGTTCAAAAGGCTCGATGTCTAGCAAGGTCGTACCTTCCGACATCTCCTAGGCAATAAAAGCTATAAGGATCAAGAGCCTGCTGAAATGAAATTTGTATCCTTGATCCTGTGCTTCTCTGCAGTCGAGTTCCAATTGGTTCACCAGGTACTTCGCCCAGTTCATCTGAAGGCCTTCCACGCACTTCCCTGCGAGGTCGACTACAAAACTGGTGACTTGTGTGGGGCGGCTCTTTCATACTGACTTCCCTGCAATCAAATGACAGGCAAGGTGCAGTGCACCACTTTGTGTAGAAGCTACCTTGTAGCCTCATGTTCCCTTCGCGACATCACCATAAGTGTCCTTGATCTTCTATGCTAGAGTGCGATCCATGGCTTTTACTGGGTAAAACTCCTGTGGGTTGGTTCCTTGCATACTCAAGCTCATGATCCGATTGATCAACATCGAATCAACTATTATACGATGGTTTAGCCACAAATAGCCGCCATGGTAACAAGACAACAACATCTTGACACATGCATTCACCTCCTAGTGTCGTTCAAAGTGAGGAATATTCATGACATTCAGTAGGGTGGACTATGTGAGGTTCATAGTCCACGACTGGGGGATTATCTTCAAATTATTCCCCTTAGTTCTGGTCAGGTACTTATGTGGGGAAAGCATGCTATAGACTTTGCGATCTCCAAGGTTGAAGTCGCTAAACTTCGACGCTGCAATCTTATCCTGGTCTGCTCAAACTGTGAGTATCCCCTTAGGGAGGTACGCCGTAACCAAGGTGTATTCGAAATACTTGGGCACACTGTCTTGATTTACTGTGCCACTAAGAGGTGGAATATAGGCAGGTAATATACTCAGGATCAATTTGGAATTCTCTAGATCGTCCCTGTGCTTGGTTCACTTTTAATCAAATGGTCGGGATGGTCCGGCTCCACGAGCAGTGGATAGAGAGGCTGGCAGTCCTCTCATCGATGATGCTTGTACACCTGTAGACATCAACATGACTCTCTCAGTCATGAGGTCGATCAAAACTTCTTCAAAAATTTTCTCGGCAGTGCTCAACTCGTCCGACATACACACTCGAGGTTAACAATCTCAGGTTTGGAGGGTACCTTAGACACTACAAGAGGATAGAGGGAAATAGCACAATGACCACTATGTAAAATAAAAAAGTCTACGAGCTCAAATTCATGATTGGCAAAAGTGTGCTCGGTGCATGGTGCGACGTGATAAATAGGTAACTCGACAACAAGTCACTTGCAACGGGTATGAAGCTTTCATTAACTCTGTTCTATCTGTTATGGCGCGGACCCAATGGTAGGATGGCGAGTTGTTTGTCCATAAATGTATTTCTACCCATTTGGAGCATTTTTTTAACGGTTATAATTTCCCCAACGGCTATATTTCTTTGTCGTGGCGAAGTGCCATGTGTCGTTGTTCTGATATCCTGTCGAAGCTCCAATTTTGTAAATTTTCCTTTTGCGAGGTTCCCTCTAGAACCTTCTGCAACTTGTCAATTTTAGCTCTCTTCTTACTTAGAATTCTAGCCTTCTTCCCAGTGAGCTTTGTCTCGATAGGCATTTTTCCATTCCAATTCTTATCTTCTTTTGGCATAGGTACTTCATGCTGTTGAGATTCATTCCTAAGATTCGAGGGTGATCCTTCTTCTTTATCTGGAATAGGTACTTCAATCTTCTGTGGGTCTTCTAGTGTTCTTGGAACTTTGAAATCCAGGTATCTGGTATTAAATAACTTCGATCTGTTCTTATGTTCTTCAATCAAGTGTGCGATCCTTTTAGTCATGAATTCTTTTAATTCTTGCTTCTTCTTCTCTAAAACTTCTTCTTCTTCTTTCCTTCTGGCTTGATCTCTTTCAATCCAAGGTTTTCCTAGTAGCATGGTAAATGGGGCACTGTTCTCAATAAATTTAGTCTCAAAATCTTCCTCTGTCAAAGTTCCATTGGCATTCATAGGTATCCGAGTGAGATTTCCACATAGGTTTATCAGCTTTCCTTTGAATACTCATATTCCTCCTAAGGAAGGAATCACAACAGGCCTCCCTATAGCTTCCCAGGTTCTCTCTGTCATGATATTCACATGTGTTTCCTCATCTAGAACATAGTCAATGTCAAAGTCTCCTATTATTGCTTCAAGGCATTCCTTTTCTTTGAAGATCTCCGATAATCTGACATGTCGGTAGTCATTTAGGGTTTCTTTCATCTGTAGTAATGCTTTCTCTGATTCTTTCTGGGATTCTGTCATAATCTTAGATTCTGGATCCGCCTTAGGGTTTTATTAGTTCATATTCATTCTTTCAACCTTAGCAATCATTCTAGGGAAATCCAATACTTCATGGTCCAAAGCTTTACAACAAAGGCAACTAGGTTTTCTACCAGGGCATTCCTTAGCAATATGTCCTGATTTTCTGCAACTGTAACAGAGGGTTAATCCTCTCTTTCTTTTAAATGATCCCCAACCTTTCTTGTACTACGCACTAGGATCATGGTAGATAACTTGCAAAAAAATATTTCTAGGATCCTGCATCCATTTGTTAGTCCAAACATTCTCTCTATGCATAGGTATAACATATCTTTCACTATTCTTATCAGATCTACTCATATCAAATCTTCTTTCTTCTATCAGTGCCCTAGTTTTCAAGCTAGGATAAATCTTATCAAACATACCTAGATCCATACTGTTGACACAAAAATTTCTACTTATCTTACTTCTACAGAGCACAAAGCTTTTAGATCTAGAACTTTTCAATATTCTTACCTTTATCAGAGCACAAAGCTTTCAGATCTTACCTCTTTTAATAAAAAAGTCTCACTTTTTCCTTTCTCAGAGCACAAAGCTTTCAGATCTTACCTCTTTTCTTCATATCAGACTTATTTTCCTTAGAACAGAGCTTGTCAAACTAAGTAGAGTACTGTGCACTAGAGAAATAGATCTACGCACAGAGCTTTCACAATTTCAGGTCGGATCTTTGCAAAAATATTATTCTTCCTCAGTTCCTAGCAATCACAGTTTCAGGTCTTGGAAACAGAACCATTTGTTGGCACAGGGGCAGACCCAGGGTTCAACACTACAAAAATGCACCAACAAAACCCTAACTACCGACCCTTTCGACAACACCTGCGAAGAAGATGAATTCTCACCCGAGGTAGAGGCAGGGGTGGTTGCAGGACTCAGGTGTCTGCAACCTTAGTCGGGACACATATCTATGACTATAATACTTAATAGATCATTTAGGACTACCAGTTCATTATTATTTAACCAATGTCTACTTCGCAGATAAACCATAACATCGCAGCATTCACCCTGATCTAACGTATCTAAGCATGCATCATAAATAAATGGATCATATTTGGCAGATTCAAGCACTAAGCACATTCACCTATATCAGATCTAACATCCAGATTCATCATAAGCATAAATCATAAACAAATCTATCTATCTATCTATATCAAGCACTTAGAAATTAACACATAAATACATCAGAACATCACACAAAGTATAATAACACAGTATTTACATGGTTCACCCCCACCCTGGGGCTACGTCCACCAACTCTTCTTCTTTATTAGCTTCAATCAGTCATCTACATGAAAAGAGCCACAAAAACCCTTACTCCGCATAGGATAGGATATCTGCGCAGTTCACTAGATCCTCCTTCCTTGCGTTACATCACAAATCCCTTCACAGTCTCTTACAATGACTTGCACTTAGCTCTGCAAGTCTCACACAGTATGCACGAAGACTTACAATTCTTGATCACACAGATCCAACTCTTAGCACTTAGCCAACTTGCACAACTCTCCTTCTTACGTTACCTAGCCTTCTATTTATACATACAAAATAGGCCTAAACAGGGTTAAACCCATGGGCCGACATCCCATACCCATTACATATTCCCAAATCCCAAAAAGGACCCAAAAAGGGGCCAATATCCCACGATCTCTGTTTCATCTTGTGCTCCGTCTTCGATAGGCTGTCGAAGTCCCAAAATAGGTCAACATGACCAAGAATCTCCCAAAACTTGGTCAAGGGACAACAACATGTTAATTACCAGAGAAAACTCCTAATCCTTGATAATCATGTGTGGTGTAAGCACATATGCCATACAATGTAAAACTCCTCTTTGTTGTGATGGGTCTTGATACATTGTATACATGTATCCCTTTCCATAATTCCTTCAATTCATCTACCAATGATTGTAGGTAGACATCCATATTCTTCAATTTTCTTCTACCAGGGACTATAAGAGCCAACATAAGATGTTAATTTTTCATGGACAACCATGGGGGGATATTTTTATTGAACACTATTATAGTACAAACAAAATAGTTGGTGTTTAGGAGGGAATATGGGTTCATGCCATCCATTTCTATGTTGAGTCGTAGAATTTGTACTTCATCCTTGAATTTTTCTAGCCATGCATTCTCTATATGCTTAATGGCTATTGAATCTGTTGTGATTCGCATAATGCCCAATTGTTATAGCAATATTTGCCTCACCCTAGGAAAACTTGCACAGAGGGCCTTTTTCCATTTCCCTATGTAGACCTGAAGTCGCTTTTTTGCAAATCCCAGAGCTAAAAACATTATTTTTCCACATATATGCGCCCTCCCTATATTACAACATGCGTATATGCATGTTGCACCACTACAACCCGTGTACATCGGGATTTGTGCCCAAAATTAAAAAATGGTGTCAGGTTTCCATGTCACATCATAGGATCAATGATCCTTGGCCTTCCATATAATGGAAACTCTCTGAATCGGCCCTTCAACTCCACTTGAAGGATATAAATGGGGCAAATCCAAGCTATAGAAAAGAGGATAAAGAATTCAACTTTGAGAGAAAAGTTATTCTAGAGAAATTATTCATTTCGCATTGAGTCGGCATCCCTTTGTCGTTTAAGTATGAACACATTGTTTAGCCCCCAAGCTCGTCCTTTATTGATTGAGAACCTCATTGTCTCTCTTATATGAGCTTGACTTTGGTGGAGGATTGAAGTGGTGGAGGCCTAGCTGGAAGGAACTTAGTTTCTCGGTTCCGATCCTGTTCGACAACACAGGTATTCCAACAGAGGACGAACACCTTCAGTA
Organism: Picea glauca; assembly: GCA_000966675.3. Taxonomy (NCBI): domain Eukaryota; kingdom Viridiplantae; phylum Streptophyta; class Pinopsida; order Pinales; family Pinaceae; genus Picea; species Picea glauca. Next base: position 143,445 of record JZKD02S1612047.1, read on the forward strand.
ACCACTCACATAACCAGATCAAAGATCAACACACCGATGTTTTCACGTGGTAAAACCCCTACGG